>JABMCL010000196.1:77500-85000 GCA_018857735.1 Alviniconcha marisindica
GACATAAGACCATATCCGGTGTGTGTGTGTGTGTGTGTGTGTGTGTGTGTGTGTGTGTGTGTGTGTGTGTGTGTGTGTGTGTGTGAGACAGACAGACAGACAGACAGACAGAGGCGGAGAGAACGAGAGAGAGAGAGAGAGAGAGAGAGAGAGTGTAAGTGAGTGTGTGTGTGTGTGTGTGTGTGTGTGTGTGTGTGTGTGTGTGTGTGTGTGTGTGTGTGTGTGTGTGTGTGTGTGAGAGAGAGAGGACAGAGAGAGACAGAGACAGAGAAAGAGAGAGACAGACAGACAGACAGACAGACAGACAGAGTGAATGAATGAATGAAAATTTATATATAGCGCATAAAAAACTTCCACACAAAACCTTGCGTGTTCACAGCGCCAGATACACACAGTGCATACATGTAAGCTCTCGCAAGCTAAAACTACCAAAGGACACTCATACCAAAAGGTACAAACAGCTCCTACCCACTCACCCCTTCCCAAAAGTGGAACTATACATAGCAGTTAAATGTAAAAGTATATACAGAGTTACAAATAATGATAACAGAAAAAAAGAAAAAAGAAAGAATCACACGCACGCACACACACACACACACACACACACACACACACACCACACCACACACACACCACACACCACAACACAGTAATTATGGCAACATCAACTTCACTTAACACACACACCAGCGCAGGCGCACGTACACAATCGCATTGACTATCATCCCTAGGTAAAGAAATGGGTTTTCAGCGAAGGTCTGAAAGACTGAATGGAGTCCTTCTCCTTGATGCTCTCGGGGAGGACATTCCAGAGGGAGGGAGCGACATATCTGAAGGCTCGTTGGCCGTACCGCTTTGTCTTGGAATCCCTGGGCCCGGGAACATCAAGGAGAGATCTAGATGCTGGTCTGAGAAGGCGAGAAGGGTTGTATTTTTGCAGAAGATCAGAGAGGTAGAGACTGAGTGGTAAGTGGCAGAGATAATTTTGTGGCAGATCCGTTTCTGAATGGGAAGCCAATGAAGCTGTCTAAGAATGGGAGTGATGTGATCTGTTTTTTTATATTTCATGACAGTTCTTGCAGCAGCATTTTGCACTGCCTGTAGACGTTTAATCTGTTTTGGGGGCAGTCCCGACAGAAGGCTATTGCAGTAGTCAAGCTTTGACAAAATCAGACAGACAGCAATGCTGCTTGCAGCTTTGTAGGTGATGTATGGACGGACTTTACTCAGAGATCTGATGTGGAAAAAACAAGATCTGACAACGGCTGAGACATGTTGTTCCATGGAAAGCTCAGCGTCCAAAGTTACTCCAAGTGTTTTCACCACGTTGGAGAACGGAATGGACGCTACGCCAACTGAAAGGCAGTCAACAGGGACAGTTTCTCTTCTAGATAATGGTCCACAGAGGAGTACTTGTTTTTCGTCATCCATATTTTTATGTGTTGACAGCACGACTCAACATTTCTCAACGCACTCAGCGCAGACTCAGGTTCAGTTGATAGGCACGAGTACAGTTCGGAATCGTCGGCAAAAAAGTGATAGTCTATGCAGAACTTATCAATAAGGTCTGCCAACTGCCTAGTGTAAAGAGAAAAGAGAAGAGGACCGAGCACCGATCCCTGCGGAACGCCACAAAGAAGGGGGGTTTCTGCTGAAAGGGCATGTCCTACAAGGACTTGCTGTGACCTGCATGACAAGTATGATGAGAACCAATCAAGAGCGGAACCATCCAAGCCGATTTCTGCATGAAGTCTCTGGAGGAGCAACGTGTGATCGAGAGTGTCAAAGGCAGCAATCAAATCGAGCAACACAAGAAGAGCATTGTTTCCTCCATCAATTATTATATACCAACAAATCGTTAAGTATGCGAAGGAGGGCCGTCTCGGTGCTATGACCACGTCTGTACGCACGACTGAAACTTGACATGCAAACCGTTTGTGTCGAGGTGTGCCTGCAGCTGGTCGGCAACCGCTCTCTCAAGGATCTTGGACAAATAGGGTAGGTTGGACACCGGACGGTAGTTACCGAGGACCTCGGGGTCAAGATTTGGCTTTTTTATCAATGGTTTAACCACTGCTTTTTTTAAAGCAATTGGCACAGTGCCAGATGTGAGACTTAGATTGACTATTTTCTGAAACACAGGCAGAAGAACGTCAGTGAATTCAAGAACGAGTTTGGTTGGAGCCGGGTCTACGGTCGCTGTGGTTGACTTTGACTCGCGAATGAGTTTCAGGATTTGGTCTTCGGAGAGAGCGTAAAAACTAGAGAGCATGTCACTGGAATGAACACTGGAAGCGAAGTTTTCTGTCGTGTCTAACGGATCGTCATTAAATTCTTGCCTAATCGTCTCGATTTTCTCTTGAAAGAATCGGGAAAACGATTTAGCAGCTTCTTGGGGTATCATGTCTGGCAGAGAATCGGACCTGTTCTCTCTGTTTAGCAGCGTGCTGAGAAGAGAAAACATTTTCTTCGAATCCGTTGCAGCGTCCTCTAATTTTGCATGGAAATGGGAAGCGTTGGCCTGCTTAAAGAGTTTCGTTATATTGTGCCTTGCCTGTTGATATATCTCAATGTGAACTACGAGGCCGGTTTTCCGTTGCGCGCGCCTCCTGGCCTGCTTCGCCTTAATGACAGCCTCGCTTATCCAAGGGGAGCTGGGACGGTCGGGAACGACTTTCTCTTTTTCTGGTGCATACTTGTCTAGGAGACCCAGAAGGGTCGCATTGTACAGATCAAGAAGGTCATCAACACCATCGGGAGAGCCTATCACAAGGCGGGACTGAGCGATATCAGCTCGGAACAGTGATCTGTCAATGCCTTTAACATTTCTGCATTTCACCACCTTGCGGGGAACCCGGGGCCTCGAGAGGTCGGTTCCGATCGTAAGCAAGAAGTGATCCGACATGTGCAGGTTATCAACATTGACAGAGGTTACAAGTGTTCTAGCTCTACACAAAACAATGTCTAAAATGTGACCTTTTACATGCGTCGGCTCAGAGTGTGTGTGTGTGTGTGTGTGTTGGTGTGTGTGTGTGTGTGTGTGTGTGTGTGTGTGTGTGTGTGTGGAGAGAGAGAGAGAGAGAGAGAGACAGACAGACAGACAGACAGACAGACAGACAGAAAGAGAGAGTGTGTGTGTGACAGTGTGTGTATGTGTGTGTGTTCTGTGTCTGTGTCTGTGTGTGTCTGTGTGTGTCTGTCTGTGTCCGTGTCTGTGTCTGTCTCTGTCTCTGTCTGTGTGTCAGTGTGTCTGTATGTATGTTGTATCGATTATGACCGAGTTGCGTATGGGAGCTGCATTTTGTTAAGATTACCAGTCCCGTCGCCCCTGCTACACGAGTTGTCCGTTACGGGGAAGGAGACAGGGAAATCAAATCAGCGTATTAATCGGATTCCTTTGCGGAGATAACGTACGTACACAAGCATACTACAACTGGCATAAGCTTGAAGAACCGAAGCAAATTTCAATGTAAGCCTTTCCTCTTTATCGATTTTTCAAAGCTACTAACATATACTTTGTCTGGGCACTTCAACAGGATCCTGGGTATTTCCTCTCTAAAAAGGTCAGGCATAGCAAAAGAGAATACAATGGGTGAAATCAAAGGAGACAGAGAGACAGACACAGAGAGACAGAGTGAGAGACGGACAAACAGACAGGCAGACAGAGCCAGACAGACGAGAAAATGAGACGGACAGACGGACTGGCATGCAGACAGAGAAAATGAGAGAGAGAGAGAGAGAGAGAGAGAGAGAGAGAGAGAGAGAGAGAGAGAGAGAGAGAGCGAAAGAGACAGACAGAACTGACACAGACAGATAGACACAGACAGACAGGCGAGACAATGAGAGAGAGAGACAGACAGACAGACAGACAGAGACACAGACAGACAGAGAGAGAGAAGAGACACACACACACACACACATACACACAACAACACACACACACACACACACACACACACACACACACACACACACACACACACACACACACACACACACACACACACACACACACACACACACGAGAAAACGAGACAGACACAGACAGACAGACGTGACAACGAGAGAAACACACACACACACACACACACACACACACACACACACACACACACACACACACACACACACACACACACACACACACACACACACACACACACACACGAGAAAACGAGACAGAGAGCGAGAGAGAGCGGTAAACTCAATATTCAGCTATGTACAAAAACATGCTTGATCATCGCTGTTATATGCAGCTGACGTAGGCCAGGTGTAGGCTACGCCTAAATCCTGGTATATGACCTTGTTCAGGTAGGCCTATACTTTACGGGCGATCCACCATTCTGCTTCCAGCTATTGATTTTAAAATGCCGTCCGTCACAGCTCATTCATTCATCTTCCTTTCTCTCCCGCTGACTCATCAATCAGGATTTCGTTCCGGCGGAAACCCACGCGGCCTTGACGATAAACCGGAACCAACAGTTTTTCTCCATTGTTTTGGAGCCTATCAGTCTGGTTTCCGGTAGCTCATAGGATACGCGTGTCTGTACATATGAGAACCAACGCCCAAGGGAGTTCATTAGCGCTCGAAAGACGTCACACAAGCACAACAACAAAGACCTGAGTCGCCTACGGTAACTCTCACCTGGGATGCGTGTAAATACAAGGTACGTGAACTCCACCAGAGGTACATTGAAGTGTATGTGCATTGTATTTGCACGCATATCCTCTGGTGGAGTTTATGTACCTTGTATAATTTACACGCATGCCAGGTGAGAGTTACCGTAGGCGACTCAGCTCTTTAGTGTTGTGCTCGTGTGACGTCGTTCGACAGCTAATTAACTCCCTTGTGTGTTGATTCTGCACGAGTGCTCTGGGCCTCGTCTGTTTCAGATATATACCCAGCAGAATTTTGCGACAGGCCTTCCAAAATGGGATCCTATTAGCAGAACGAATGGAAGAGGGTGCAAGAATATTTTCCTGTAGAAAGTAAGCTGCCATTTGTGGTAGCGCCATGATCATAACCTGTACATGCCCAGCGACCTTTTTAACACTGAATACCCTGACGCAAAAGGCCTTCCCGTTCCGGCAGACGTTGACCTCCTCCAAAAAAAAAAGAGAAAAAAAAGGGGGAAATACTCAACCATCTCTTCTTTGAATAAAGGAAGTCCCTCTTCAGAGGTCCGTGTCAGCAGGATGCCAAAATTCCACTCAGCTAACAATAACAATATACTTTATTAATCCCAGTGGGAAATTAAAGCTGTCGTTCGATCGCACAAGGAAGAACATATCTCAATAATTCTAAGTCATGAACCACACGCACGTACACACTCTTAGACATACGCCCCCTTTCTCTCAATCTGCATACACTAACACTTAGTAATAGCAAACCCAAAATTACCTGGAATAATGCTTTTTCCGTGTCAAACCAAAACGTAAAAACTCTCAAATTCAATAAAAATCATTAGGTTCACACATCCCCAACCCTCCGTTAGAAAGTTATCATCCTCAACAGACGTCTTGACGTTAACAAAACCAATTACGCATCCTGAATATGGGACGGTGGGTATGAATGGGTTAATATTACTGGTTGGTACTCCGTTACTGGCCGTCAGTTGAAATATGTAGGCCTATTACTGGTTGGTACTCCGTTACTGGCCGTCAATTGAAATATGTAGGCCTAGTACTGGTTGGTACTCCGTTACTGGCCGTCAGTTTAAATATGTAGGCCTGTTACTGGTTGATACTCCGTTACTGGCCGTCAGCTGAAATGTGTAGGCCTGTTACTGGTTGGTACTCCGTTACTGGCCGTCAGTTTAAATATGTAGGCCTGTTACTGGCCGTCAGCTGAAATATGTAGGCCTGTTACTGGCTGGTACTCCGTTACTGGCCGTCAGTTGAAATATGTAGGCCTGTTACTGGTTGGTACTCCGTTACTGGCCGTCAGCCGAAATATGTAGGCCTGTTACTGGTTGGTACTCCGTTACTGGCCGCCAGCTGAAATATGTAGGCCTGTTACCGGTTGGTACTCCGTAAGTAAGTAAATAGACATGGTGCTTAACGTCCACAGAAACCGTACGGCTTATTAGGGACGGGGAGAAGGGGAGGAAGGGGGTATGAAGGTGGGGGGAGAGGGAGATTATATACCTATCGCTACACTGCCACCACCAGAATGATTTCTGCATTAAGATGGGCAGCGATGAGAGCCATTTTAATTTTTCAGTAGGAAGTGATGGACAAAGTCACAGGACAGTGTCCACAAACCACAACCTTTTTGAAGAGAAAGGAAAGCCGAAGCGGTATTGAACCGAGGTCCTTCCGCTTACCAGCCTAACGCCTTACCGCTAGGCCAAACCGGCTCACTGGTACTCCGTTACTGGCCGTCAGTTGAAATATGTAGGCCTAGTACTGGTTGGTACTCCGTTACTGGCCGTCAGCTGTAATGTGTAGGCCTAGTACTGGTTGGTATTCCGTTACTGGCCGTCAGCTGTAATGTGTAGGCCTAGTACTGGTTGGTACTCCGTTACTGGCCGTCAGCTGTAATGTGTAGGCCTAGTACTGGTTGGTACTCCGTTACTGGCCGTCAGCTGTAATGTGTAGGCCTAGTACTGGTTGGTACTCCGTTACTGGAACGTCAGCTGAAATATGTAGGTGGCCTACCGGCAGTTATGTTATCAGTGTGTAAGTTCGTCACAAGATTGTCACATGCCTGTGTTTGCGGCCCGCGTGGTAGGGCTTTATCTCCCTGTAATAATCATGGGCTCAGTAGAATTATATAAAGTGTTTACCGTCGGGGCTGTGCGTTCGTCAGTGGGAGGAAATTCCATCTCTAGGGCGCTGTCTGTCTGTCTGTCTGTCTGTCTGTCTGGTCTCTCTTCTCAATCCGTCTCTGTCTCTCTTTTCTGTCTCGACCGTTCTCCGTTCGTTATGAGATGATTCTGCATGTGCAACTTGCCGGCAGGACGTCTCTCTCTGTGTCTGTCTGTCTGTCTGTCTCTGTCTGTCTGTCTGTCTCTCTCTCTCTCTCTCTCTCTCTCTCTCTCTCTCTCTCTCTCTCTCCCCCCCCCCCCCCCCCCCCCGATACTAGTCATAATTATGAACTGATCAGATGTTCTGCTGTTTTATTTGCTGGTTGTATGCTCATAATATGTAACTGAATGATGTTTGGCATGTGTTCATCTGGCGCTGTGAACACGCTATGTTTCTGTGGAAATTCTTTTGTATAACGTTTCACTCACTCATTCATGCCTATATGTATATAAATAATGCCTCTAGTTTGATATCTACTCATCATTAACTTAGTAAGGACTAGTTGTTAGACAGATTTTTGACTGAACCTAAACTACAATCCTTGTAAAATAAAGTTTTCGAGTTCGAGTTCTCTCTCTCTCTCTCTCTCTCTCTCTCTCTCTCTCTCTCTCTCTCTCTCTCTCTCTCTCTCTCTCTCTCTCTCTCTCTCTCTCTCTCTCATACGGAGAGTAAGCAGTTTTATTTTGTACC
>JABMCL010000196.1:97500-107500 GCA_018857735.1 Alviniconcha marisindica
AGGGAGGGAGAGAGAGGGAGGGAGAGAGACAGACAGACAGACAGACTGACAGACAGACAGACAGACAGACAGACAGACAGAGAGAGACAGAGAGAGAGAGAGAAAGAGAGAGACATAGACAGAGAGAGACAGAGAGAGAGAGAGAAAAAGAAGAAGAAGAAGAGAAAGCTTCTATATACAGTGTGGGTGTTGTTTTTCTTGAGCAGACCGCGGTGGAATGTGCTTGTCCTTCATTTGCTGGTTACCCTAGCTGCGTTGTTTGGTCACCCTAGCTGTTTTTGTTAGACCTGGCAACGGGCGTTGACGTTTTAAGTGTCTGCTGTGGATGGTAATATCCGCACTTCATTTGACTGAGGAGGCGTTCTCGCCTTTCTCCTAGGCCTGAAACCTAACAGACACTCGAAGCCAGAACCCCGCCCCCGTCTCCCACCCCGTTACTTTTTACATCCTTAAAATAATAATAATAATAATAATAATAATAAAGATAACTTTTGTATAGCGCTATTCTCTGGTGTACCCAAACTCATTGCGCTTTACAACATTCTCCAACATTTTCTAAGTTTCACAAGCATAATACATATAATTATGACAACTAACAAGTACATGTGCCATATGAGAAGCAGCAATATATAAAGAAAATGAATGCTTCCACGCGGCAGTAACAACGCGTCGCTGTTATAGTTCATCAAAACCAGTTTGATTTGAGTAAATAACAAATGAAAAAGTAGCTCCCAAGTTTGGTCAACATTTTCGGTTTTCATAAAAACCTTTCTCGGTGAACTGCGACTGAAGAATACTGGACGTCACTGTGATAGTGTGACGCTCAACGGTCTTCAATCACAGCTCATCGAGAAAAGGTTTCAAGACGACCGCAACTTTTGACCATTGTGTTACTATTGTTTTTATTTACAAAACCCGTTTAATGCGAGAGAAAAGAAAAGAAAAGAAGGAAACAAGAATGACTGCTAGCGTGCTAAAAACAAGACCCAAACACGTAACATGTTAAAAAGAACGCTGTTTATTAGGATAAAACACAACATGCGAATTTCCGGGGTAATTCCCTTTATCAAGCTACAAAACGACACTTAGACAACAGTTAAACGGTAAAAAAAGAGATGTATGATGTGCTTTTGGTTGGGCTGTGTTTTTTCGTGTCCAGTGCTTGGAAGAATCAGGCCTGCGATGCGAGTCTTTTCCGTTCTCAGAATCAGAGTGGATCTTATTCTGATGCAAACACGTAAAAGGTTCAAAAGAACGCTATTCATTAGGACAAAACACAACACGCGAATTTTCGGGGTAATCCCCTTTATTAAGCTATAAAACAACACTTAAACAACACAAAATGAAATGGACAGCTCTATAGACTCTTATCTGTCTTAATAACGGAGATTACCCCGAAAATTCGCATGTTGTGCTTTGTCCTTATAAATAGCGTTCTTTTGAACTTTTTATGTGTTTGGATCTTGTTTTAGAAGGCTAGCAGTCATTTTTTTTTTTCAGATTTTTTTTTCTTTTCTTCTTCTTATCTGATAATAGAGGATGTACCTGTGGTGTACTTTGAATTTACACGCATGCCAGCCAGGTGAAACTTACCGGTGGCGACGCAGGTCTTTGTTGTTGTACTTGTGTTACGTATTTCGAGCGCTAATTAACTCCCTTGTTTGTTGATTCTTATTCCGCTGTTCATTTTTCTTTCTCTCTCTCCACCCTGTGTGCAGAGTGACTACGAAAGTGTACGAGCCTACACATACCACTCCAGCGAGGTGCTGGTCCTCTGCTTCTCTGTCTGTGACCGCGAGTCCTTCCAAAGCGTGGCCTACTCCTGGCTGCCGGAAATCCAGCGTCACACCAAACGGAAGCGCCCCCTACTGCTGGTGGGCACACAGATCGACCTGAGGTCCTCCTCTTCCTCCTCCTCTTCCTCTTCCTCCTGCTCCGCCCAGGCCGAGGTGTCGACGGAGGAAGGCAGCAACCTGGCCAAGATCATCGGGGCTGACTGCTACATCGAGTGCTCGGCGCGGAGTCAGGAAGGTCTCCAGCAGGTCTTCGAGCACGTCGTCTTCTCCGCTCTCAAGTACCGCAAGAAGAAGAGCAGTCTCTTCAGCAAGCTGTTCGCGGAGAAGAAGACTCTGTCCAGGAAGACGCTGCGGACCCTGTCAACCTTGATTCCCGCTAAAACGCCAGCAACTTGACTCGCGAACGATTTGCTTTTTGTTCGTTGCGTACACGAGTGTGGGGATGACACTAAGTGAGTGACACTGAGATTACGTGCACTTGCTCGTACACTAATTGCTGACTGCTGTGCATCCGAAAAGAGGCTGTGATATTTTGAGTTCATCAGAATTGTCCTTACTTCTCAGTTGTTGTGTTTGTTTTTGTTTCTGGATGTGTTGGTGCTCGGCGTGTCTGTGAAATTACGAGTAAAACAGATCTGAAAGAGGCAGGACCGCTTTCAGAATTGTCCGTCTCCTTTCTGCTCTTGCGAATATTTGCAATGTTTTGTAAATTAAATTATCGGCAAACGGTTCTATGTCTGGTACAATTCTGAACCGTTTATTGGTCGAATTATGACGGAAGGGTGGTGCCATTGGAACCATAATATTCGTGTCAGGTTATGTGGCTGTGTTGCAAAGTTAAAAATGCTTCGAATGATAATTACATTGTGCTATAACTTTTAGTGTTTTGATTGTAGCGTTGCTGCTAGAGAGAGAGAGGAGAGGGAGGGAGAGAGGTTGAGGGGGGGGAGGGAGTTGGGGGGGGGGGGAGGGAAGAGGGGTGGGGGAGAGGGAGAGAGAGATAGGGAGAGAGATGGGGGAGGGAAGAGGGGAGATAGAGAGAGAGAGAGAGAGAGTCTGTTATTACACCACAGAGTTCGGGTAATTTAATTCATGAGTGCTCAGTTAAGACAATCATCGTTTCATTTTGTGCGGCTTTCCGCAAGAACCATTACCTAGCTAGCAGATGTAATTCACATAATTATATAGCTCCTTCGATGAACTCTATCGGTTTCTGCACTTGCTGTTTGGATGGGACTTACCATCTTGCGACGATACTAGTTTTGTGTTGTTGTTGTTGTTGTTGTTGTTGCTGTTGCTGTTGCTGTTGCTGTTGTTTTATGTGTCAGTAATGTACAGGCAATTTTCAGCACAGGGAACTCGTTCGTTTCCGAGGAAAACCAACGTTGACAGACTGGAGTAGTTGCAGTCCAGCTAGTCGTTGTGACCACCACTTCCCGCCAGTGCTAGGAAGCCTGCAGACCTTTGCCAAGTCAGCTGTATTCCTCCCAATCCCCCACTCTCCCTTTGTCCTACCCCCCTCCCCCCGACCCCCCACCCCCCTCCTCCGCCGGGGTGAGCTTAGACGCATATAGCCTACTCTAGATCTGTAGGACACAAAGCAGTTGGTTTTTCAAAAGGTCCTCACCCGGAAGACTAGAGAGTCGGTATATACTCATCCTGAGACTAAGGACAAGGAGCGAAAGGAAAGGTTATACTTCAGAACCTTGAGATTCGAACCTCCGTACCTTTCTCGCTTTCGGGGCTCAGCACTCCCCCCCCCCCCCCCTCCCCGCTCGTCTGCCTTCTTGGTTTATTCAACTGCATTTTGTTCTCAGTTCTCTTCCATCATAAAGTGGGGTGCGTGAGAACAGTTATTTTTAGGTCCTCGATCACCACGATGAGAATTTTGACAACCCCGATGTCTTCTGTTTGTATTGGGAGGGGGTGGGGAGTAGGGGTGGGGAGTAGAACAGAAGTCTGGTTCCGCTCCGGGAGGGACTGATGCACGCAACAGACTCTTTATGAAGAGATTTGGGGCTTTCTTCTTTTCAGTTTTGTTGTTGTTGTTTTTTTGCTTTTTTGTTTGTTTTGTTGTTGCTTCTGTTTTGTTCCTCTTCCAAATTTACTCTGAGGTCTTCCACACCTAGGTATAATGCCTAAACAATCAGTTACTTCAAGGTTGTTTTGTTTTGTTTCTTTTTTTACACCTCGACCTAAACAATTTGTTTTCTCTCTCGTAATTTGATGACCTGTGTTTCGCCCTTGTTCACGTCATCTTCGCGCTTGACTAGGTGTTAAATCTCAAGAATCAGTCAGTCATTTGTCATTCTTTACATTAATTAATTTTCAATTTGTTATCATTCATTCCACTCACTAAACTCGTTTCAGTACGCTTTATCCACGATGCTGTATTATTTTATCCATCCAAGTGTTTGAATTATTGATGTATGGGCAGTTGTGCAATGTTTGTGTCGCAGACTGTGATTGGTCAAAGTCTCCACTGCTGCTGGTCAGCATCCTATGAAAATAAAGAAAGGAAACTACTGACATAGCTGTTGCTGTTTTGATATTATTTCATTCGTTGTGTGTGTGTGGGGGGGGGGAGGGGGAGAAGAACCACAGAGACAAACATAGCCACACAAAGCGGTCAGTCTGGTAAACAAAACAATGAGGCACACGCGCGAACCTACAAGTATTATTTCAGTTTGCGCCACGGTGAGACAGACACGTAAAGCTCATTACGGCGTGCACTACTCACACACACACACACACACACACACACACACACACACACACACAGCGCGCGCGCATACACACACGCACACATACACACACACACAACAAGCCCCCCAGCACACACACACACACACACACACACACACACACACACACACACAGATATAGTAACACAGGTAAGGTATAGGCTACAGTTAATCCCATCATGCATTGCATCCTATCACGCACCACCACACAGAGAGAGTTCCACAAAGGTCATCAAAAAAAGAAGAAGAAGAAAAGAAAGAAAGAAAAAAACAGTTCACTCTGGTGCCGCGAGTATCGATTAGAAAATGAGAATTTATACGTTTTTTGTTTGTTTCTTTTCTTTTCTTTTGAGCACAACCATCCAACTTCCGGACGGACTGAATGGTTGCCATTATTAACCGACAAAGATTGAACTAAATGGTTTTTCTCCCCCGCCCGTGTGTGTGTGTGTGTGTGCGTGTGTGTGTGTGTGTGTGTTGTGTGTGTGTGTGTGTGCGTGTGCGTGTGCGTGTGTGTGCGTGCGTGCGGGCGTGTGTGTGTGTGAGTGTGTGTGTGTGTGTGCGTTCGTTCGTGCGTTCGTACGTGCGTATGTGTGTGTGTGTGTGTGTGTGTGTGTGTGTGTGTGTACGTTTGTGTGTGTGTGTGTGTGCGCGCACGCGCGTGTGTGTATGTGTGAGCTTGCGCGCGCGCGCGTGTGTGTGCGTGCGTGCGTGCGTGCGTGTGCGCGTGTTTGTGTGTGTGTGCGTGTCGGGGTGGGTGGGAGGATAGTGATGGTGTGCGTGTGAATCTTTTTTTATTTTTTATTTTTTTATTTTTTTGGTTAACAACAGTCATAATTGTTTCCTTTACATATTTTTTACAAGACACATTCAAGTCAGCATCTGCGGAGGTTTTGTGGAAGTAGTTTATTGAGGTTTGAACATATGTGCATTTTTGTAAGAGGTTGTTTAAGTTTATAACTTGAGTGTATTTATTCCGTGACGTCATCCATCAATGCGGGTGTTAATCAAACATTCTCTGTGACTTTCTTAATCGCTGTGCCACATTTAGTGGTAACTGAAGCACTTTTGTTGAATATTTTTACACGAGTCTTACGCATTTGACTAAATTGTGCAACGTGACCTTTTTTTCCTTTTTTTAATACTTCATAATCGCACGCACAAAATTAGGCCACCCTTCCTGGGTAAGACAACAGAGTCACAAGAGCAGTACTTACTACCCACTGATACCAGCATGTGCAGTATTTTCGTGTGTCGAAACAATGGTATAGCTGCCAGTTGTTTGGGATTTGTAGGGGACACGCGCATTTTAATACATGCGATTAAGCTTCTATGTACCATGTCAGATAATCCCTAAAAGCAGATTAGTTCATCTTGCAGACAAGCAGATATTGAAAAGACACATACATACAAACACCGTGTATCCGCGTTCCGAAATGGTCAGCCGGAGCTCCCGTTACAGCGAGGCCCAGCCGGAGCAGGCAGAAGCAAAACGTCGATCCGCGTAAACTACACTGATTTACGTCGAATGTAGGTATTGCACATCTAACAGATCATCATGGTTGGAACGGGGAAGCTTTCCCGTGTGCTGTGGTGTACGTTTCATGACATCTGGTATCATCTTGTACACCTCACAATCAACATTTTCATTTTTGATTTCGGACTTTTGCAGGCAAAATTGCACTTTCCTCAAACTCAACAAGACAACGCAGTCACAAGGTCTCCCAAAACGGGGGTTGGGGGGTTGTAGGGGGGGGGGGGTTGTAGGGGGTCGATACCTGGCCCATGGACTAATGGGTTCGCAGAGGAATACGAAGAGGTACAATCATGTAGGTCCGGTTACCAAGGCCACCCAGACCCAGCACTGATGAGGTACCCTGACGACCATCGTCACAGTTTTTGATCTATACTCTCAGCGTTTCTGCACGTGATTTCAAGGTTGAGTCTCTCTCTCTCTCTCTCTCTCTCTCTCTCTCTCTCTCTCTCTCTCTCCGTCAGTTTTTGATCTGTACTCATAGCCTTTCTGCACGTGATTTCTAGGATGACTGACTCTCTCTCTCTCTCTCTCTCTCTCTCTCTCTCTCTCTCTCTCTCTCTCCGTCACACTTTTTGATCTGTTCTCACAGCCTTTCTGCACGTGATTTCTAGGATGAATCTCTCTCTCTCTCTCTCTCTCTCTCTCTCTCTCTCTCTCTCTCTCTCTCTCTCTCTCTCTCTCTCTCGTGAAGGCAGTTACCTTTTAGGATCACACAAACATACACATGCACTCTCTCTCTCTCTCTCTCTCTCTCTCTCTCTCTCTCTCTCTCTCTCTCTCTCTCTCTCACACACACACACACACACACACACACACACACACAGTTGCACAGAGCCGATCTTGTCTGGTGCTTTTCATAGCTACCACCTCGTTTGGTCCCAGCAGACATTTCAGTCATTTGAAAAAGACATACCCCCCCCACCCCCCCTTCCCGCCTCAAACCACTGACCTCACGCTCTTTCTGCACGAGTAGTTTTCAAACATGAGCTGACTCTCTCTCTCTTCTCCTCTCTCTCTCTCTCTCTCTCTCTCTCTCTCTCTCTCTCGCTCTCTCTCTCCCGTCCTCACTTTTTGATCTGTATTCACAGCCTTTCTGCACGTAAAGGGATGAGTCTCTCTCTCTCTCTCTCTCTCTCTCTCTCCTCCTCTCTCCTCTCTCTCCGTGGGCCTCCTTTTACACATGCACAACACTCACACATGCTCCACACACACACACACACACTGTTACACTGTTACACTGTTACACTGTTACACTGTTACACTGTTGGTCCCTGCAGACATTTCAGTCATTTAAAAAAGACTTTCTGCCCCCCTGCCTCTCGACCCGACCTCCGCTCTTTCTGCACGTGATTTCTAGGATGACTGACTCTCTCTCTCTCTCTCTCTCTCTCTCTCTCTCTCTCTCTCTCTCTCTCCCCTGTGCGGCAAGATTTGTTTTCTCCCTGTGTCAACTTCCAATGTAGACTCTCTGACGGAGTTTCTCTCTCTCTCTCTCTCTCTCTCTCTCTCTCTCTCTCTCTCTCTCTCTCTCTCTCTCTCCTTCCACATTGTTGTACTGATTTGACGACACAATCCAGCCACACCGCTAGAATGAGTCTCTCTCTCTCTCTCTCTCTCTCTCTCTCTCTCTCTCTCTCTCTCTCTCACGTGAGCCTCGCGCACACGCACTCACGAATACACACACATGCACTCACACACACACACACACACACAGAGAGTTGCACAGAGCCGATCTTGTCTGGTGCTTTTCATAGCTACGGCCTCGTTTGGTCCCTGCAGACATTTCAGTCATTAAGAAAGACTTTCTGCCCCCCTGCATTTCTGCACGTGATTTCTAGCATGACTGACTCTCTCTCTCTCTCTCTCTCTCTCCGTCACACTTTTTGATCTGTACTCACAGCATTTCTGCACGTGATTTCTAGCATGAGTCTCTCTCTCTCTCTCTCTCTCTCTTTCTCACTCTCTCTCTCTCTCTCTCTCTCTCTCTCACACACACACACACACACACACACACACACACAGTACAGAGAGCCGATCTTGTCTGGTGCTTTTTCATCTTTACCTCTCGTTTGGTCCAGCTTGAATGACTACAGTCATTTTTAAAGACTCCCCACCACCCCCCGCCCCCGCCCTCGACCCCCGCCCCGCCTGACCCATTACTCCACTCTTTTAAATGGAGGGAATATTCATTTATCTCTTCAGGAAAACATCTCTTTGTCATTGGCATTGAAGGAAAAAAAATACCAGAACTTTGCTGCAGAAATATGAATGTAGAAAGTTGATTATTATTTTCATTGTCCCCACCCACCGACCCACCCCCCACCTTGGCCTCTCTCTCTCTCTCTCTCTCTCTCTCCTCTCTCCTCTTTCTCTCCTCTCTCTCCCGCTCTCTGATCTGCTTCTCCCCTGCCCACTCTCTCTCTCTCACTCTCTCTGTGTCTCCCTCTCTCTCTCTCTCTCTCTTCCCCCTGACAAACGGAGTGTCCTCCAACTAGACAGATTAACCGTTGCAGCTGTCAAAGAAGCCCTGCAATCGCGCTCTGACCCAGGGCCGACCATGAGCCAGGCATACGATGTTCACGTGCAGTGGGAACAGGTGTGCATGCACTGTCCTCGACCTTACGACACTCGTTGTCCTAGTGCATTGGCTGAACGCTATAATCACAGGCGCACTTTCCTGACACTGATTGCAGAGTTTTGTTCTCATCAGGAATCGGCCGCCAAAGAAATAGAATATTTGAGACTGTCTCTCTCTCTCTCTCTCTCTCTCTCTCTCTCTCTCTCTCTCTCTCTCTCTCTCCCCTCTCTCTCTCTCTCTCACGCCCTGAGATAACCGGTAATGACGGGTGTAAAACACCAAATTAATTCTCTCTCTCTCTCTCCCCCTCTTTTCCTTCTCTCTCTTCTCTCTCTCTCTCTCCTTCTCTAGGTTTATAGTCTGCCTGTCTGTCTGTTTCTGTATCCATCTCTGTTTGTGTCATTGTCCGTCTCTCTGTTCTTCTTTCTCCATTTCCCACACACTTTATTTTCTCTCTCTTTTATCTGTGTGTGTGTGTGTGTGTGTGTGTGTGTGTGTGTGTGTGTGTGTAAGAAACAGACAGACCGAGACAAAAACAGAGACAGACAAACAGACAGACCGGCAGGCAGAAAGAAACAGAGAGAAACAGAGGGACAGAGAGAGCAGATTAAGCGAAGCTGAAATTTTCCAGAAGTGACCACGATGTTTCAGACGATACAGAATGTGTGCCGAACGAATATTAACGAAGCCGTACAAAATAATACCAGTCGAAGGATGACTGCAGCTCGCTCGAGATCAGAGAATAAATCCCTCAGTCCACGAAGAAGAAGCGGTTACATATTATCTTTGACCCACATTAATACCAGACTGCTTTTCCTTGCGGCTCACTGTAATCATTAGTGAGCGTGAAGAGAAAATCCGTGATGGACAGAGGATTACCCGTAAGGGCTGCCAGCATGGTGCAGCTTTCTCTTCGCTGGAAACAGGATCTGTGATGAACTGGTTACGGAATCCTTCAAAGGTTATAGATATCCATGACGGGTGGGGTTCAAAACGTGCGTACGAGTCCAGTCGGAATGGTTAATTGCATGTTTCTTCCTTCCTTCCTTCCTTCCTTCCTTCCCTCATCCTTCTTTCCTCACTTCCTTCCTTCCTACTTCCTTCCTTCCCGCTTCCTTTTTTCATTCCTTCCTTTTTTCAGCCTTCCTTCCTTCTTTCGTCCTTCCTTCCTTCCTTCCTTCCTTTTTTCTTCTTTCCTTCCTTCTTTCCTTTCTTCATCCTTTCTTCTTTCCTTCCTTCCTTCCTTCCCTTTTCCTTCCCCCAAAGGCGTTAGGCTGGTAAGCAGAGGGACCTCGGTTTACTTACCACAGAAACCATAAGGCTTATTAGGGACGGAGAGAAAGGG
>JABMCL010000196.1:130000-137500 GCA_018857735.1 Alviniconcha marisindica
TGCTGGCACACGCACAAATACGCATATAGATACACACATGCACGCACATACACATGCACACGCACAAGCAAACACACACACACACACACACACACACACACACACTCACACTCACACACACACACACACACTTTATACACACGCACAAACACACATACATACACACGGACATACACACGCGCGCGCACAAACGCACAATACTAGACACATGCGCACGCACACATACACACACATAAGCTATTACACACACACACACACACACACACACACACACACACACACACACACACACACACACACACACACACACACACACACACACACACACACACACACACACACACACACACATCACGCACACATGCACGCACGCACGCACGCTTGAAAACGACTAATACAAGTACGAAATTTGAAATTTGTAAGCCTTTTTTTTAAATTAGTATGTGACAGGATTTCTATCAGAGCGCGTAGTATCGGAAGAAGATTTGTTACAGAACCGGAAAAAGTATACTGTTTCCAGGCCTGTGTGTGCACGTTTCAGCCCGTGGCAGCGAAGGGGTTAACTTGTCTTTCCTTTTGTTGTTCCTTTCTCTTCTTTGCCTTGCAGTTACTAAAGTACTCTAATGCCGACCGTTATGTGATTGACCTTGAGCGTCACGTGACTGACCTTGACCGTCACGTGACTGACCTTGAGCATCGTGAGGTAGATGCTGGAGTTCTGCAGCAGGCCCCAGCGGTACTCGCTCTGCCCCACCAGGTCCTCCAGGCTCCGGAACAGCGGGCGTTGCTTGGCAACGGAGAAGTGGGCGGCCATGTTGGCGCTGTAAGCGGTGGTCAGGATGATGCACGTCAGCCACCACGCGCTGAGCACGGAGCGACTGGACCACGCCTCGGGCAACGCACGGGTTCCTGTAGACCCAAAAAACAAAAACAACGCAAAACAAACACACACAAAAAACTCCCGTAACAACATTTATTCAGCTCCCATGCCTCGGCAGCTAAAAGATTGGCAAAAACCAAGTCCCGACACACACACACACTACACACCACACACACACACACAGCACACACACACCACACACACACACACAACACCACCACACACACACACACACACACACACACAACACACACAACACACACACACCACACAACACACACCACACACACACACTACACACCACATCACACACACACACACACACACACACACACAACACACACACACACACACACACACACACACACACACACACACACACCACACTACACACACACACCACACACAACACACACACACACACACAACACACACACACACACACACACACACACACCACACACACACACACACACACACAACACACACACACACACACACACACACACCACACACACACACACACACACACCATACACACACCTATAACTACACAAACTACACACACATACACACTGGAAGGGAATGCCCACACGATCACCCTTGCACATAAACACACAGGGATCACACACCACCCACACTAACACACACGCACCCACATACACTAACACACACCACACACCACACAACACACCACACACACACACCACACACAACACCACACACAACACACCCACCCAACACACACACACACACACACACACACACACACAACACACACCACACACACACACACACACACAACACACACACACACACCACACACACAACACACACACACCCACACCAAACACACACACCAACCACCACACACACACACACCAACACAACACACAACACACACCACACAACACAACACCACCCCAACACCACACACACACACACACACACACACACCCACACACACACACCGTAACGAACTTACCGACTATGATTGTGCCCGCGATGCCCCTTGCTGGACATTAAACAAAGGGATGCACAAGCTGTCTCGTCTCACCTTGAAGCAAAGCGGCACCCACAGTGAGCCTGGTAACACGTAACGCCAACACGCTGAATGTCGCCGAGCTGCCCGTGCAGCTGTTGTGCAACTGACAGTGCTCTGGACGTTGCTGCCGCCTGTGCAAAGACCGTGAACCACGTGGAGGTGGTAGTTGCGACCCACAGTCATCGTCGGGAGTGAAAAAAACACCATCCAGGTACATGCACGAAGACGTGTACTGTCCCGGTTGTCTTGGTCTTGGCGAAGAACAGCCTTCCCGGTACATGCACGAAGACGTGTACTGTCGTGGTTGTCTTGGTCTTGGCGAAGAACAGCCTTCCCGGTACATGCACGAAGACGTGTACTGTCGTGATTGCCTTGGCCTTGGCGAAGAACAGCCTTCCCGGTACATGCACGAAGACTGTACTGTCGTGATTGCCTTGGCCTTGGCGAACAGCTGCTTATTCCCCGGGAACCCCGCATGGAGGATTGAGAGGTGTCCAGATGGTGCTCGGGATGAGGTGCTAACGATGACGCCTCCAGACGACCAACAGCAGCTAAGCCTTGTGTGCAGCAAGCCATTCCTCGCAGTTGTATCTGTCCTGGTAAAGAGTGTCTTCTTGTCTGACGACTCTCCGAGCCGAGCTGAGGTTTGTCCAAAGTACGCTCAGAATAGGATGGCGACGGCAGGGTCTCAGAACTACTCACAGACGCCGTCTGAAGTGTACGTGTGTTTGCAGCCGTGAGTCTGCGCCGTTGAGGACCCGGCGCGCAACCCTGTGGTCGTTCAGGTGCTGTTGGTAAAGCGTCAATGCCGTCAGTAAGAGAGGCCTGTGGACGATGCGCGGTCTCCGGGTGATGGGCGTGGACCGCTAGGGACGATCCTGCTGGGCTGAGGTGCTCCATGACACACAGCAGCGTTGTGGCGAAGACCAGGCTTCCTAACATAATTCCCTGGAGACAGACAGTGTACATTAACCCACTCACTGTCATGCTTGATTCGTCGTCACTCGAAAAACGACCAATAAAAATGTCAAACTTCAAGTTATTGAGACTTTCCCCCCACTTCGTGTGAGCATGTGAAAAGACTTCTATAAAAATTCACAGTATTGAAAGTAGATTTGTTATAGGACCATCAAATATACTGTTTGCAGCGTTTGTGTGAGCATTTTTCAGCCCGGAAATTTTACAGGCTGGGGCAGTGAAGGGGTTAACCGTATCTTGCTGTTACATGAGGGAAGAAATGATAGGAGGTTTTCTTATTGATGTTGTTGCTGTTGTTGTTTTTGTGTGAGAGATAGATCATGGTTTTCGCATGAGCCAGAGCGTTCGATTTCTAACGTGAGAGGCTTGTTGGTCATGGTTTTTGGTCTGTCAAAGTAGATTGTGTGTGTGTGCGTGCGTGCGTGCGTGTTTGTGTGCGTGCGTGCGTGCGTGCGTGCGTATGTATGTTTGTGTGTGTATGTACGTGTGTTTGTATTTATATGTGTGTGGCTTGTCCTGATCGTTTTTAACACCGACTACGCAAGAACAACCAACCAAAAGACTGAGGATGGAGGCCTCGACAACACAGTAACTCAAACCATCAAGAGAGGAGAGATGATGGTCAGCAAGGGGGGCAACAGGTGGTCGGTCTCTGGTCTCCTCCACACCATGACGATCTGGCTGAAGCCGATGGCGGAGGGAAAGTCCAGACTGGCCGTGCTCTGAGGGATGATGAAGTACTGAGCCAGGCCGACGTCAGCCTCCTGCACAGACAAGGACCGGAGATACTACAACACTGTGTGTGTGTGGGGGGGGTGTATCAGGTGTGTGTGTGTGTGGTGTGTGTGTGTGTGTGTGTGTGTGATGTGTGTGTGTGTGTGTGTGTGTGTGTGTGTGTGTGTGTGTGTGTGTGTGTGTGTGTGTGGGGTGTGTGTGGGGGGGGGGGTGGGGGGGGGCGTGCGTTTATGTGTGAAAATTAGTTCCATTTCGATTCGGACGAATTTATTTGTGCTGGCGTAAGCAGTCTGAGCAGTATGAGAGAAACGCAGCCTTATATTCTTTGGGTTGTCTCCATGGTTACAAACATACTGACATTTGAGCAGCAACGAAAACCTCGGAGGCCTATGGCGTAATCAATAATAGCAGTGGTTGCAGGAATATCGAAACCGGTTTGTCAAGGACCACCCCCAGGTCCCCGTATTTGTACTGAGCAGCGACACGGGACAGTAAGTAAACATGGTGCTTAACGTCCGCAGAAACCATAAGGCTTATTAGGGACGGGGAGAAGGGGGGGTAAGGGGTATGGAAGTGGGGGAAGAGGGATATTATATACCTATCGCTACACTGTCACCACCAAAATGATTCCTGCATTAAGGTGGGCAGCGGTGAGAGCCATTTTACAGGACAGTGTCCACAAGTCACAGGACAGTGTCCACAAACCACAACCTTTTTGAAGAGAAAGGAGAGCCGAAGCGGTATCGAACCGAGGTCCTTCCGCTTACCCACCTAACGCCTTACCGCTAGGCCAAACCGGCTGACACACGGGACAGTGTTCGAGACGCTGATTAAGACCATACTCCTTGCCTGTGCTGTAAGTACACCACTTCGGTGGATACTAAAAAACGCGCTATAAAAACCTAGTCACTCATGCAGAATCACTGTGAGCCGGTTTGGCCTAGCGGTAAGGCGTTAGGCTGGTAAGCGGAAGGATCTCGGTTCGATACCGCTTCGGCTCTCCTTTCTCTTCAAAAAGGTTGTGGTTTGTGGACACTGTCTTGTGACTTTGTCCATCACTTCCTTCTGAAACATTAAAATGGCTCTCATCGCTGCCCATCTTAATGCAGAAGTCATTCTGGTGGTGACAGTGTAGCGATAGGCATATAATCTCCCTCTCCCCCCACCTCCATACTCCCTTCCCCCCCTTCTCCCCGTCCCTAATAAGCCGTACGTCTTCTGTGGACGTTAAGCACCATCTTTACTTACTAACTTTTGCAGAATCACATGCGAGCGCAGTGAATCTGCTCGAGAGCGGAGAATAGCGCTATATAAAAGCAATCACCATCATCATCATCATCGTTGACCAAGAACAGTGGAGAGGGTAAGGGTGGGGGGGGGGGGGCGGTAGAAATCAACAGAATCAGAAATAAACAGAGACAGACACAGAGAAAGACCGCGACAAAGAGAGAAAGGCAGACGGAGACAGACAGACAGAGACAAACAGAAATACAGAGAGATAGACAAAGACAGACAGACAGACAGAGACAAACAGAGACACAGAGAGATAGACACAGACAGACACAGACAGAGAAAGAGTGAGAGAAAGGGAAGGGAGACAGACAGAAAGGGGAAAGACAATAGTTAGGTCTATGATTTTAACATCTTGTGAACATCACAGGATCACCTAAGGACAAACTGGAAAGAGACAGAGCGACAGACAGAAACAAAGACAGACAGAATGGCAGAGAGACAAAGACAGACAGAAAGACAGACAGACACAAAGAAAGAAGGAGATAAAGAAAAAGTTGAGATAGACAGCTGAAAAGAGAGAGTAGGAGAAAAAGAGGGGGAAAGGGAAGAGAGAGAAAAGGGGGAAGGGGAGTACCCGAAAGAATCAGGATTCGACCCGCATCCTGTAGATCCATGCAGAGCTGTGCTTTAACCGTTCGGCCACACCACCTCAGTGAATGAATTGTGACGGAGAAACTATCCCCATATGCAGACACTCACGCCCGACACAAGATCGCCGGTCAAGCCAAAAGTGGAGTTTGTAGCCGTGCTTCCCCAGGAATCATCGCTAGGCTCTGCCAGGCAGTATCTGCAATGGGTCACAGTGTCTGCAATGGGTCACAGTTTCTGCAATCGGTCAGAGAATCTGCAATGGGTCACAGTATCTGCAATGGGTCAGAGAATCTGCAATGGGTCGGTGTCTGTAATGGGTCGCTGTATCTGCAATGGGTCACAGTATCTGCAATGGGTCAGAGAATCTGCAATGGGTCACAGTATATCTGCAATGATCTGCAATGGGTCACTGTATCTGCAATGGATCAGAGAATCTGCAATGGGTCACAATATATCTCCAATGATCTGCAATGGGTCACAGTATCTGCAAGGGGTCACAGTGTCTGCAACGGATCACAGTATCAGCAATGGGTCGCAGTAACTGCAATGGGTCACAGTATCTGCAATGGATTTAATGCTTGTAACAATGTAACAGATATTTTGTATAATACTGATGTTATAACTGCTGTTGTTAAATTGATTGTTCATAGTCCTAGGGGTAGGCTCGTATAACTTATTAATGCATGGATTCCCCCCCCCCCCCCCCCCCCCCCTTTTTTTTGTTTTGTTTTTGTTTTTTGTTTTTGTTTGTTTGTTGTCCATTATCACTTTGCTGTGAACAGACATAAAGTAAAACACTGATTGATTGATTTACAGTGGATCACAGTATCTGCTATGCGTATATTCTAAGGTAGGTTACGGTTATCTGAAGCAGTCGGTAGAGTTTAAATTCTTGCTGTGCTGTTGGAAATCAACCATCACCAACGGATCACACGTATAATGCATTCTAAACTACTGAAGAGCATTTGTTCAACAAACGCCCGTACAGCAAGCTTTTGAAATTTATTCATTCTTCATAAGGTTATTATTATAGGCTTCTGTCGTATGTAGAGGTTTGTAATTAACATTTGCAGTGGACCTACTTGAGTAATAACTTTGCCTTTTTAAGATACAAAAACCCGTAGGCAGTTTTACAAGGTTGTAAGTGTAGTGTGTGTGTGTGTGTGTGTGTGTGTGTGTGTGTGTGTGTGTGTGTGTGTGTGTGTGTGTGTGTGTGTGTGTGTGTGTGTGTGTGTGTGTGTGTGTGTGTGTGTGTGTGTGTGTGTGTGTGTGTGTGAATGAGAGACAGACAGAGGCAGGCAGACATACACATAGAGCAAGACAAAGACAGAGGCAGACAGACACGGAGTTTTGACAGGTACTATAGTGATCCTTTTTGCTCACGAGAAGTTGAGAGTTGACTGCAGCATGTGGAGGATGTCAAAGTACAGACCTCTCCACTCCTTAACCTGACCGCCACTGCCGCTGACGTTGACGACAGAAGACATTGTTGTTCTGGACCACTGAAAGCAACATCCGTGAGAAGATGAATCGGCAAAGTATGTGTCTGTCACAATCTCCAAGGGGACAAGTACAAAAGTCCTTAGGAGCAACGATGATGTACGGCTCGCAACAAAACTAATGTTAAAATCCATTTGCTTGGTACTTACAAGAAATTTAGTCATTTTCTCCATGCTTAACCTCTTCACTGCTCCAGTCTGTGAAATTTCCGGGCTGAAAAGTGCACGCACACACGCCTGCAAATAGAATATGTTTTAGGTCCTATGGAAAACCGACTTTCAAGACTGTGTGTCTTAATACAGATGCTTTCAGATGTTGATGAGGGGTTAAAAACAAATCTGATGGGATTTCAAATTTCGTACTTTAGTAGTCGTTTTTTGAAATGACGAAGCCGCAAGCGTGGCAGAGACAGGGTTAAAGCCCGGTCGATCGCGAGAGGCACTTCAAGACGAAGCACGAGTCGTCAAATCAAGAGTCT
>JABMCL010000196.1:152500-157500 GCA_018857735.1 Alviniconcha marisindica
CCAGGGGGGGTGGGGGGGTGGGGGGGAGGGAGGATTTTCAATGAATGAATGAAAATTTATATATGGCGCGTAATAACATTTCCACACACAATTTTGCATGTTCACAGCGCCAGATTCACACACAGCTAGAGCATACACGTAGGCTCTCACAAGCTAAAACTACCAAAGACATTCATGCTTTGTTGTTGGATTTGTTGTTTGTTGTTCTTCTTCTTCTTTTTGTTGTCCTTTTTTTTCTTTTCTTTTTTGTTGTTGTTGTTGTTTGTTTGTTTGTTTGTTTATTTATTTGCTTGTTTGTTTGTTTGTTTGTTGTTGTTTTTTGCCTCGGGTGTGGGCTGTACATTTTTCCATTCTGACGTCGCAGCGCCGGCAGCTCGGCGGGTGGGTGGCACGTGCAACACTGAGGACAGCGAGTCGTGTCACGACCCAGACGCTCATTGCACCACGACTACGTTTGCTGGAGCTCGGTGCCAGTGTCGTGACGGCCTCACTGTCAACTACCAGACCTACTCCTGCGGTAAGAGGCATAGTTAGGCCATTTCACATAGGCAGCCAGTCTGATGGAGCATCTCACTGTCAACTACCAGACCTACTCCTGCGGTAAGAGGCATAGTTAGGCCATTTCACATAGGCAGCCAGTCTGATGGAGCATCTCACTGTCAACTACCAGACCTACTCCTGCGGTAAGAGGCATAGTTAGGCCATTTCACATAGGCACGCAGTCTGATAGAGCATCTCACTGTCAACTGCCAGACCTACTCCTGCGGTAAGAGGCATAGTTAGGCCATTTCACATAGGCACGCAGACTGATAGAGCATCTCACTGTCAACTGCCAGACCTACTCCTGCGGTAAGAAGCACAGTTAGGCCACTTCATATAAGCACCCAATCTGGTGGATAATCTCACTGTCAGCTACGAGACCTACTCCTGCAGTATGAGGCATAGTAATAGGCACCCAGACTGACAGACCATCTCATTGTCAACTACCAGACCTACTGCTACGGTAATTAAGAGGCACAGCTAGGCCATTCACATAGGCACCCAGTCTGATGCAGTATTTCACTGCGGTAAGAGGCATAGTAAGGCTATATCACATAGATATATACAGGCACCCATTCTGGTGGATAATCTCACTGTCAGCTACGAGACCTACTCCTGCAGTAAGAGGTACAGTAAGGCTATATCACATAGATATATACAGGCACACAGTCTGGTGGATAATCTCACTGTCAGCTACGAGACCTACTCCTGCAGTAAGAGGTACAGTAAGGCTATATCACATAGATATATACAGGTACCCAGTCTGGTGGATAATCTCACTGTCAGCTACGAGACCTACCCCTGCAGTAAGAGGTACAGTAAGGCTATATCACATAGATATATACAGGCACACAGTCTGGTGGATAATCTCAATGTCAACCATGAGGCCTATTCCTGCAGTAAGAGGCATACTTAGTCTACTTCACATAGGCACCCAATCTCAGAACGGATCATCTCACTGTCAACTGCCAGGCCTACTCCTGCGGTGAGAGACGAAATAATTAAGGCTATGTGACATAGGCACCCAGTCTGACGGATCATCTCGGTGTCAACTGCCAGACCTACTGCTGCGGTAAGAGGCAAAGTTAGGCTATGTGACATAGGCACCCAGTCTAACGGATCATCTCGGTGTCAACTGCCAGACCTACTGCTGCGGTAAGAGGCAAAGTTAGGCTATGTGACATAGGCACCCAGTCTAACGGATCATCTCGGTGTCAACTGCCAGACCTACTGCTGCGGTAAAAGGCAAAGTTAGGCTATGTGACATAGGCACCCAGTCTAACGGATCATCTCGGTGTCAACTGCCAGACCTACTGCTGCGGTAAGAGGCAAAGTTAGGCTATGTGACATAGGCACCCAGTCTAACGGATCATCTCGGTGTCAACTGCCAGACCTACTGCTGCGGTAAGAGGCAAAGTTAGGCTATGTGACATAGGCACCCAGTCTGACGAGTCATCTCACTGTCAACTGCCAGGCCTACTCCTGCGGTAAGAGACAAAGTTAGGCTATGTGACATAGGCTCCCAATCTCAGAACGGATCATCTCACTGTCAACTGCCAGACCTACTCCTGCGGTAAGAGGCAAAGTTAGGCTATGTGACATAGGCACCCAGTCTGATGGATTATATCTCACAAGAGGCAAAGTTAGTCTATGTCACACAGGCACCCAGTCTGACGGATCATCTCGGTGTCAGCTGCCAGACCTGTTACTGCGATAAGAGGCAAAGTTAGTCTATATCACACAGTTTGACGGATTATATCTAACAAGAGGCTGCCAGACCTGTTACTGCGATAAGAGGCAAAGTTAGTCTATGTCACACAGTTTGACGGATTATATCTAACAAGAGGCTGCCAGACCTATTACTGCGATAAGAGGCAAAGTTAGTCTATGTCACACAGTTTGACGGATTATATCTAACAAGAGGCTGCCAGACCTGTTACTGCGATAAGAGGCAAAGTTAGTCTATGTCACACAGTTTGACGGATTATATCTAACAAGAGGCTGCCAGACCTGTTACTGCGATAAGAGGCAAAGTTAGTCTATGTCACATAGTTTGACGGATTATATCTAACAAGAGGCTGCCAGACATACTACTGCGATAAGAGGCAAAGTTAGTCTATGTCACACACTTTTGACGGATTATATCTAACAAGAGGCTGCCAGACATACTACTGCGATAAGAGGCAAAGTTAGTCTATGTCACACAGTTTGACGGATTATATCTAACAAGAGGCTGCCAGACCTATTACTGCGATAAGAGGCAAAGTTAGTCTATGTCACACAGTTTGACGGATTATATCTAACAAGAGGCTGCCAGACCTGTTACTGCGATAAGAGGCAAAGTTAGTCTATGTCACACAGTTTGACGGATTATATCTAACAAGAGGCTGCCAGACCTGTTACTGCGATAAGAGGCAAAGTTAGTCTATGTCACACAGTTTGACGGATTATATCTAACAAGAGGCTGCCAGACCTGTTACTGCGATAAGAGGCAAAGTTAGTCTATGTCACACAGTTTGACGGATTATTCTAACAAGAGGCTGCCAGACCTACTACTGCGATAAGAGGCAAAGTTAGTCTATGTCACACAGTTTGACGGATTATGTCTAACAAGAGGCTGCCAGACCTTACTGCGATAAGAGGCAAAGTTAGTCTATGTCACACAGTTTGACGGATTATATCTAACAAGAGGCTGCCAGACCTATTACTGCGATAAGAGGCAAAGTTAGTCTATGTCACAAGTTTGACGGATTATTCTAACAAGAGGCTGCCAGACCTGTTACTGCGATAAGAGGCAAAGTTAGTCTATGTCACACAGTTTGACGGATTATATCTAACAAGAGGCTGCCAGACCTGTACTGCGATAAGAGGCAAAGTTAGTCTATGTCACACAGTTTGACGGATTATATCTAACAAGAGGCTGCCAGACCTGTTACTGCGATAAGAGGCAAAGTTAGTCTATGTCACAAGTTTGACGGATTATGTCTAACAAGAGGCTGCCAGACCTTACTGCGATAAGAGGCAAAGTTAGTCTATGTCACACAGTTTGACGGATTATGTCTAACAAGAGGCTGCCAGACCTGTTACTGCGATAAGAGGCAAAGTTAGTCTATGTCACATAGTTTGACGGATTATGTCTAACAAGAGGCACAGTAAGGCTATGTCACATGGAACTGTGAATATTTACTTGTATGTCAATGTGTGTGTGTGTGTGTGTGTGTGTGTGTGTGTGTGGTGTGTGTGTGTGTGTGTGTGTGTGTGTGTGTGTGTGTGTGTGTGTGTGTGTGTGTGTGTGTGTGTGACAGTGTGCGTACGTGTGTGCGCGCGAGCGTGTGTGTGTGCTTATGTATGTGTGTGTGTGTGTGTGTGTGTGTGTGTTGTGTGTGTGTGTGTGTGTGTGTGTGTGTGTGTGTGTGTGTGTGTGTGCGTGCGTGCGTGCGTGCGCGGTGTGTGTGTGTGTGTGTGTGTGTGTGTGTGTGTGTGTGTGTGTGTGTGTGTGTGTGTGTGTGTGTGTGTGTAGTTGTGTTTGCGCACGCACGCGTGCGTGTGTGTGTGTGAAGAGAGAGGGGGGAGAACGTATTTTTATCGTTTTATGATTGATTGATTTCAGAAATTCCGGTCAGAAAGGTCGGTGGGGATTGCGTCACCTCTGACGCCACTCCGTGTGACGATGTCAACGCCGACTGCATCGGGGTTCCCGCCAAGTGTCGGTGCAGAGCTGACTTTGTCGCCAATCCTCGTACTTTGACCTGTGGTAAGAAAGCAGGAGTCTGTCACCACAGGCGCTGGATAGGGTTATCGTCACTTTCTTGCTACATTCTAGTCGTTAAATGAAGAAGAAGAAAATATTTACAAATTATACATTACATGATGTGTTACAGTTTGGAGTTATGTAGTACAATTCTAGTGTTGTGCTTCAAGTACAGAACGAAGATGTGTCGATTACGTTACAAAGGTTTTCGTCAATCTTCGCAACAAAAAATTTTCTTTTTTTTCTTCTTTTGTTTGATGTTCAACGGTTGTTGTTATTGTTTTTCTTTCAATAGTGCATATCAGACTTGTGACGTGTGTGTGTGTGTGCGTGTGTGTGTGCGTGCGTGTGTGTGTGCGTGCGTGTGTGTGTGTGTGTGTGTGTGTGTGTGTGTGTGTGTGGTGTGTGTGTGTGTGTGTGTGTGTGTGTGTGTGTGTGTGTGTGTGTGTGTGTGTGTGTGTGTGTGTGTGTGTGTGTGTGCGTGGGTGTGGGTGTGCGCGCGCGTGTGTGTTTATCAGAACTGGCTGTGGGCAGAAACTGCTCTGGCAGAAATGCTCTATGCGCAACTGGAACCATCTGCGATGTCAACGACTACAGATGCAGTGAGTTTCAGTTCCGACTTTCTTCTTCCTCTTCTTAGCTATTAACATACATGTAATTATACCTACTTCATGAGGCTGAAGAGTGTGTATAATTATGTTTCAACGTG
>JABMCL010000196.1:165000-220000 GCA_018857735.1 Alviniconcha marisindica
TGGGGGTCCTAAAAATGATTTCTTCTGTTTCCTTTGTGTGCAAAACAGATACAAAACATGGCCAGCATAGATGTGGATGTGACCTTCGATGACATTGCAACATTGTGTGAAGAGAGCCAGGATGAGTTGGCAGACCTGCTTCTCCAAGAAGAACCATTTTACAGTTTCATAAAGAGTGAACCAAGTGAAGACTTTGGCAATTCTACAGAAGCACCGGTACTACTCACAGGAAGCTGTTTTACAGTGATTATTTGCTTTGTTGATGAACTTTGTATTGTTTTTCTGTTGTTTTGTGATCTTCATCATTGTTTTAACTGACAGATATGCCACTGCATTCATTTTAGTAGTATGTTAATTTTTAGGGTGATAAAAAAAATATTTAAAAAAGGTTCACCAAAGTGCATGAAAGGTCCAAAAAGAATGCTTATCTCAATCAGGTAATACAACTGTGATAAAAAGGTTATGACATTCACCAGAATGCACGAGAGGACCAAAAGAATGCTTATTTCAATCAGGTAATACATAGCAATGAACAGAAAGATGATACACAAACAATGAAAGGAATAAATGCCATCGCGTCGGTCAGCTTTGTTTCAGATTTGTTTTAGATAGCACAGATACACTTCCCCACTGCCAGTGCATCACAGCAGATGCAGAACTATTAAAGTTCTTTCTTTTAAGCCTGAAGTAGGTCAGAATATGTATGTATGTGTATATATATATATATATATATATATATATATATATATATATATATATATATATGGCTTTGTATGTTTCACCCATACATTCTGATTTCAACTACTTGATTCATTCAACTTCATTTTTTCTCAATCCTCTTGAAACGTGTAGTGTGAACAGGCAGTTGGACTTTTACTTGTGTCATGTGATTTGATGGCTTTGTTTCACCTCACTGATTGTTTTGACCTTCATTTTGACAAAGTGTTAAATGCCAAGAAAAAGCACTCGAACACTGTTATGCTTTATTGGTCAGGATCAATGAAACTTACAGTGAGTTACACAGACTGACAGACTATCTGCGTGAACGATGTGTATTATATAACAGTGATAAAGTAATTGATTTTCAAGACCCATTTATCCATGTACATGACCGTCATAATCGGTCCTCGTGTAGAAGAACCTTCAACATAGAACTGTTGCACATCAGTTTGTGGCTAATATATCATCGAAGTTAATGTTCTGGTTTTTGTTAGGTGGAGAATTCTCTGCATTGTGGCATGGATGTAAGGGACATTTCTCATGAAGAAACTTGTTGCAGTAATGATTGCTACAGTACTGAGGTATGATTCTGTTTTTATTGCTTAGAAGTTATTGTGTGTGTGTTTTTTGTGGGATCTTTTTGGGGGGAGGGTGGGGGGAGGGGGTTGATGAATACTAATTTCAGTTTTTAAAAAAAGGGGGTGGGTGGGGGGTAGGGAGGAGTGGGGGTGGAATAGCTTAGTTGGTACATCATCTGATTGAAAAGCCAGGCACAATACCAACATAGGTTTGAATCCCCAGTGTGGTGGGGTGTTTTTATGTTTGTTTTTCTTCCAGTCAACTTTCATGAGACTAATACACACTCTCTTAGGCTGTCAACACAGTCCCCTATGTGCAATTGCATGCGTAACCATTTGTGTTTGTTTTAAAAATCCCAATCAATTGCATTGTTTGGATACTTGAGAAGAAAAACAAAACAACTGCACACGCTGGTACAGTGGTAGGAGTGTGTAGCACTGCTCTTTGGGCTGTTGTGCCTTACCCAGGTAAAGCAACCTGAATTTCTTGCAAAGGACAATAGAATATTAAAAACAATTTTATATTGTATTTATTTTTTAATCAGACCATACTAACAAAAAATGTAGTCAGCGATTTACTTCAAAAGGATTTAGTAGGATCACTATCAGACCCAGGAAAGAATTGCTTTAAACTCAAAAACAGGACTGGGAAAACTCCTGACAGAAGTGGACTTTTTCAGTCATGAGAACACTCCCTAGGACTGATTGCAGTGTGCAAGGGAGACAACTACACCTGTGACAAATTACTCCCCTTACAAACATTGTCTTGTAAATTTGCTTGTCAGTTATGGCCTGATGTTAAGGTTGATGATTGTGATGTTAAGATTTGGATGCTTGTTTGTCAAGAAGGCTCGGAGCCCAGATTCTGATGGGAGCATGTCGCATCTGTCACCTGACAACCGCAGAAAGTCCAGCAGCTCTCGCAAAAACAGGACTCCTAACACTCTGCGCCACATTATGGAAAAACATAGGCACAGTGAAAGGTAAGGATGAATTGATATGATTAATTATGGAAAAAAATAGACACGGTGAAAGGTAAACATGAATTGATATGATTAATTATGGAAAAACATAGACACCATGAAAAACGTAAAGATTAAATGATATGATTAAGCTTAACAATCAAATTTACACTTATTAGTGTTGCCATTTTCTCTTTGTGCCTACATTTTCACCCTGATATAACCATGATTGACTGGGCGTTATATACTAATTTCGATTCTTTGTGCCTATTATAGTTATACCAATATTTGTGCATGCTGTGATCATGAGAATGTCATTTATTGTTTTACTTCAAAGATAGCATTCCATTTGCCATCAGTATTTTATTCATAAGTTAAGCAAATGTTTGAACATTTAGTCCTTCAACATTTTTGTTTTTTATTTGGGTACAAAAAAAACAGGCTTAGGTCATTAACATAAGGAGTTGTTTTTTGATTCTGTGTATCCATGCTCCAAGCAGATATCAGAAACAACCTGATTTATGTAGATATCCTTGCCCTTGCATAAGAGAGACATTTTACAACTCAGTTACTGAGGATTTTATTTGAGAAATTTCTTTGGGTTGTATATTTGAATATTTGGAAGAAATCAATATTGTTGAAAGATTATGAGTTTGTGAAAATAATTTTGATCTGTTTTTGTTATGACCCATTTTTATTTGTGTTTTTTTGTTTGTTTTTTAATATATACTAGTTTCAGCATGTATATATTGTTAGCATTTAATGTGCTGACAAAATGTGTTGCGCCCTGATAAGTGATATAACTGTACCGGCTGACGGCATAAAAAGCCAAGTTACTTGTCCTTGCCCTTGCACCCCATGCAGTAACACACTGGGGGGAGGGGGGGGGGGGGGGGGAGGCTGTAATCACCTTGTCCATTTCTTTATGTTCTGTGTAATTTTGTCATCACATTACAATTCAAACCATCTCTTCCCAGCATCTTGAACTGGTGTTATTGATTATCCTCCTTTCCCAGGATACGGCACCATTCACTCAACGAGCAACTGAAGGCTATCTGCCTGCTGGTACCAGGCTCGGCTGAAGACAACAGAGAAACCAAGGTGCCGACATGTAACACTATTTCACTTCAGAATTTATTTTTTTAATTGATGGCTACATGTACAGGTGCCACAATCCAGTTTTCCTCAAAACTAGTTCATGTTTGTGTGTCATGAAAACAGGACCGTAGGTGCTGCCATTTTGTGCCCGGCAGTCTGTATCAGTGACATCATAAATGAACTACTTTTGTATAAATGGTGATAAAGGATCGGCATTTGGTCAGATGTACCAGCAGTTATTTTGTTTGACTTGAAATCACGGAGAGAGAGAGAGAGTGCATGTTTGTGTGTGTACATGGATGTGTGTATTTGTGCATGTGTGGTAGTAGTATACTAGACAGCCATGTATCTGACCAGTTACAGTGATCATCAGACTGGTTTCCCCAAACCACTTTTGCCACCATATAGCCGTCACACCCATTTGAGAAATGTCTAGTGTGATCACTGAGTGCTTGTTATTTTGTGCTGAAGGTGGTGATGATGCAGCGAGTCATCTCCTACATCGCCTTCCTGGAGAACACCATCAAGTTCTTGTGCTGGCAGCTGGGCAGCAAGCCTCACCCCAGCTGGGTGCTGCTCACCGACAACTTCAGCAACTACTTCAGAGACTACTTCAAGGGTATCGAAGGTGCTATTCCTCGTTGTAGCGGAAAGTACCGAGGTTTACGTTCATTGAATATTCAAATTGTAGCAATTTGTATTACGAGTATAGACTCCTGCTTTCATTTAAGGGCTGGGCCTCCATGTGTGTAATTGACTGGTGTGTGTGAAGAGACATTTTCTCCTGTTTTGTTCTTGTGTGATGTATTTTTTGTATATTCCCTTCAGAATGCATGTCAAACATTGTGATGCAGTTCCGAGTTTTAGAATCTCGGACTGACACAACATCATTGTGCATAAGATGTCTAAAAATATTTTTACTTGGAATGTGATGTAGCCGACTAAATTGTCAGTGTTCTGGAAGAAGGATATAGAGTCTGAAACATCAACACACATGACGCATTCTGGCACACAGACACACCCCAGCACTCAAGCACACTCATGTTCAGACGTACATGCACACACACACACACTCTTGCAAGATAGATAATTACACTAATTTCATCATCTTTTCAAATACATTCTTGTAAGCATATAGCAAAAAGAGTGATGCTTGTCCTCCCCTTCAGGGGATCAGAGGGTGCAACTGTCGCACTCAAGAAAATGGCACTAAATTGTGTCCTCCATTTGCAACTATTGTGCTCAAGAAAGTGGCACTAAATTGTGTCCCCTTTTGTTTCCAGAAATTGACTATTGCTTGTTTTGTGTTTGATGAAATTGTTTGTGATTGGTAATTGACAGATACGGATGTTGGAGACGATGAGGTGCTGGCAGCAACAAAAAACCTGGCTGGGTCAATGAAGGTGAGCAATAATTATATGGAAATTCCTCAAGCAGACAGTCTGCTCTTCTTCTTCTTCTTTTTTTCCTTCAATTTTATAGTGATTAAAAGTTATTTGCTGATGATTTTTTCTTTCTTCTCATCTGCCTAACACACTTGTGCCACAGACCTGCTCACGTCACTTTTGTGAGCAGATTTGGGGGGTGGACTGCCAGGTAAAAAATTAAATATTTTTTATATATATTTGTATCAGTCAACAGGTAGATTTTTGTAACACCTTTCATGGTGCATAATTTTAAGTACAGAAGTGGAATATGCCACACATGTCCCCAGGAGGGGGTATAATTATATAGAGGATTGCTGGACACAAGTTCTAATCCTCTCCTAGCAAACTTGCCAGGTTAGTGAAGGGTGTGGAGATGTAGGTCTGTAATTAAGTCAGAATTATCCCCAGGAGCAGGATGACAACAGCAGCAGCGGCAGTGGTCGTCTGAAAGTCTCCTCTCCCACTGTTGACTCCACCACCGACTACATGGTGCCCGTGATGGTGCCACCTGCCGAGAAGGAAGTAACCGTCAGATCCCAGGATTCCACCGTGCCATCCTCCAGTGTCGCTGGCGATGATGACCACATAGCTCACGTCTGGACGATATGCGGCAATCAGGAGATTGTCAGCATTGGCGAAACTCACGGTGAGGTTTCATTGCTCATGACAGCTAGGGGTGAAAAATAATCGCTGCGACTTCAGTGGCCCATACCAGGGTTTTGTTTCGCAGACAGGGATTGAAAAACGGTTGCAGCATGGCCTATGGTGACACTTGTTACACTGTGTGACGGCCCACATATTCAAAAACAACTGCAGCAGCCTGTGGCAAGGCTAGTTCTTGGGTTTTAACATCCAGTCAGCCACACAGGGGCACCTCAGGACTGGGGCATGGTTTTGTTGCACACAAGCAGGGTTTGCCTTGACTGGTAACTTCCAGCGTGTTACTGATTAAGATCAGCATGATTATACTGGAATAAAATTGGCAATCTGTCAGACATACTGGCTAACTGGGGCATGGTTTTGTTGCACACAAGCAGGTTTCGCCTTGACTGGTAACTTCCAGTATGTTACTGGTTAAGATCGGCATAATTAGACTGGAATAAAATTGGCAATCTGTCAGACGTACTGGCTGATATTTTGTTTGACTGGATCTCAAAAACAAACAAAAACATTTAAGAACAACAACAATGCAGCACAGAAAGTGTATGGGGTGTTAAGAACAACAACGCAGCCCAAAAAGTACATAGGGCGTTTTGTGTGTTTGTTCTAGACATGGAAGAGAGCGGGGTGTTTGCTAGTAAAGCTCTAGTAGTGGGTTAGACAGCCATGTATAAAACTAGTCACAATGATTGACCAGTTTTTGTGAATCACTTTCGCCACCTTACGGATATCACACGGGTTTGAAAAATGTCTAGCGCGATCACCAACAAGGTGATAGGTTTGAAAATCAGTAACAGTTGCCCTTTGGTGGTCTTTTGCTATACACAGCGTTAGATGCTAAAAAAACAAATTGCCAGGTAATTATAATAATACCATCTCTGCACTTGCATTCCAGGTGAGAGTTATTACCATCAGCAACTCGGGTCTTTGTTGTTGTGTTCATGTGAAGTCTTTCGAGCACTTGTTAACTCCCATGTTGTTGACATGGATAGTACTTTTTAAGTTGATCCGTGGTCTAGTTTGTTAAAATTTGATGCCAGTCACAAAAGCATGGCTGTAGGCACTGCTGTTTTGACCAAGTTGGCCTACTTTCTTCTGCTCTTCATTGTAAATAGCAAAGCAACGCAGCTACACCCCAAGAAGCTCAAATTGACCACATAAAAGTACTTTTGTGACGTAAATATTGATAGAATACCACCCAACACCTGCAGATAGAACTATTTCTACTTCTCAAAGCCAGCTCTTCTCTTTGCCAGCCAGTTGATTACCTTAAAAGATCAATTGTTATTGTTAGTTAGCAGTGAATAAAATGTATGTTTTCCACACATAATATCCTATTTGGGTTTGCTTTGATTCAGGTGACGCTGAAGTGTTCTTCAGTTCCTCTGTTGATGACAATGTTTCTGCTGTGCTGGAGATCTCATCCAGCACTAACGATGTAAGCTTTGCGCTTTTTTCTTCTTCTGTTTGTGTGCGCATTTCCGTTGCTTGTAATTCCACAGCTTATGAAGATTTATGGCCCCAGAGTGCAAGCTTTGCTCACTTGTAGTTGTCATTGTAGCATTTGAATGAGTATTGTACAAAACAGAAAACTGCTGCGGAGGTGGCGGTGTTAAGATATGTATTATAAATGCAAGATATTGTTAGTATGACTTTTTTTCTTTTTTCTTTTTAAATCGGAATTACAATGCAATGGCAGTAAACAGAAGGTGTGTGGTCTGGTGATTAAAATGTTGGTGCAGAACCAAATATGCAATGTACCATTACTTCATGTTTGTATGTACAAATGTACAACTCTGTTTCCTCCCACCCCTACTGCCCTCCACCTCCCACATCTTGCCCTGGGTTTTCGTGTGTGTGCATGCTTGTGTGTGTGCATGCGTATGTGTGTGTGTGCATGCTTGTGTGTGTACATGTGTGTGTGCGTTTAAGAGTAATCAAAGATTATTCTTGCGTGGTTCTGTTGCAAAGCAGCAGAACACCCTCATCTGAGAGGGACTGGTAATATGATTGTTCTTTTTTCTTTTCTTTTTGACCTGTTGATATTTTGTTATGAATATTGTATGTGCAACCCCCTCTGCCCCAGCTTTGTTTCATTTCTAGTTGTCTGTTCTGTTTCAGAACAACGTCAAGACCTTCGCTTTTGGCATGGGTCATGCTGAAGACGCAGGGGGCGACAGGGATGCTGAGAGTGGTGAGGATCGACCCTTTGTCCCCGCGTCCAGGCCCCGGCAGCACTCCAGTGCTCAGAACAAGCCCATCAGTGGCTTCTTCAGCATCCACAGGCACATGATGGAGTCCGATTCAAAAAGCATACCGCGGCGGAACAAGCGCAAGCAGCTTAGCCCCAGACGATCTTCATGCGATGACGACGATTACCTCACTGAAAAAGCCTACCTTCCATCGTGGTCGACCGGAACGCTGAAGACTGTGCCACTGCGCACTGATGGAGGTAGGGGGAATGTAACGAATTATAAGCAAATGAAAATCCTTGTTTAAAAAGAGAAAGGTGCATGTTCTTGCCAAACTTCACTTTTACCCCATTTGTGCTGAATTTTGCTTGAAGTTATATTGTGGCTTGTGAACAAAGAGTGGCAGACATAATTATTTGTTCTAGCAGAGTTCTAGTAATAAAGTATAAACAAATGAAAATCCTTGTTTAAGAACAAAGTGATTATTTTTGCCAAATTTCACTTTTACCCCATTTGTATTGAATTTTGCTTCATTGTATTTGTGAAAAGAATCTGAAAGAAGAATGACTGCTAGCATTGTAAAACAAGATCCAAACACATAAAAGGTTTAAAAGAATGCTATTTATTAGGACAAGACAAAACCAGCAAATTTAGGGGTAATCCTCTCTGTCAAGCTACAAAACAACACTTAAACAACAGCTAAATGGTCAAAAACATTGAAAAATGAAGTGGAAAACTAAACCACTTGTCTGGTTTTGGTTGAGCTATGTTGTTTTCCTGTCCAACAGGCCCTGGGCAGGAAAACAACATAGCTCAACCAAAAACAGAGAAGTTTTTGTCGAACAGGCCCTGGGCAGGAAAACAACATAGCTCAACCAAAAACAGATAAGTTTTTGTCGAAGAGGCCCTGGGCAGGAAAACAATATAGCTCAACTAAAAACAGAGAGGTTTTTGCTGAACAAGCACTTGGCAGGAAAACAACATAGCTAAACCAAAAACAGAGAGGTTTTTGCTGAACAAGCACTTGGCAGGAAAACAACATAGCTCAACCAAAAACAGATAAGTTTTTGTCGAACAGGCCCTGGGCAGGAAAACAACATAGCTCAACCAAAAACAGACAAGTTTTTGTCAAACAAGCCCTGGGCAGGAAAACAACATAGCTCAACCAAAAACAGAGAAGTTTTTGTTGAACAGGCCCTGGGCAGGAAAACAACATAGCTCAACCAAAAACAGATAAGTTTTTGTCGAACAAGCCCTGGGCAGGAAAACAACATAGCTCAACCAAAAACAGAGAGGTTTACCAAGGTAAGGTGACCTGAATTAATGCCAACAACAGTAATGACAACAAAAATCAGATAAAAACTGTCAGCAATTTGTATCCCTACACTTGTGAGCCAGTTTGGCCTAGCGGTAAGGTATTCGGCTGGTAAGCAGAATGACCTTGGCTTGATTGCACATCAGCTCTCCTTTCTCTTCAGAAGTTTGGTTTGCAGACAGTGTCTTGTGCCTTTGCCCCTCACAATTAGTGAAACATAAAAATGGCTCTTATTGCCTCCCATCTGAGAGCACAATCATTCTGGTAGTGACAGTGTAATGTTGGGTATAGCTGGAATTTCGGTCCACACCAGTACCTCTTTGGAGACAACTCCGCGTTAAACCCTCTTAACCAGCCAAGCAACCAATCACGATGCTTGTTCATGCTTACAGACAGAAGCCCCTGCAAAGTGCGAGTGCTGCCCTACAACATCCGCTGTAACCACCGACACCCTGTGCAGCGACTGCAGGCCACCCGCACCAAGCTGGGGGTGGAAGGTCCAGGCACCCTTGTGCAAGTCGTCAGGCCCCTGCCGGAACCCAACAGGTACGTCTTGACTGTTTCTGACGTGGCTGTTTCTAAGACCCTTGCCACAACCCAACAGGTATGTCTTGACTTTGCTGTGGCTGTTTCTAAGACCCTTGCCACAACCCAACAGGTATGTCCTGACTTTGCTGTGGTTGTTTCTAAGACCATTGCCACAACCCAACAGGTATGTCTTGACTTTGCTGTGGTTGTTTCTAAGACCCCTGCCACAACCCAACAGGTATGTCTTGACTTTCTGTCATGGTTGTTTCTAAGACCCCTGCCACAACTCAACAGGTATGTCTTGACTTTCTGTCATGATTGTTTCTAAGACCCCTGCCACAACCCAACAGGTACGTCTTGACTGTTTCTGCCTTGGTTGTTTCTAAGGCCATTCACAAACCCAACAAGTCGGTCTGTTTTTGCCTAGGTCATTTTGAAGGCCATTCACAAACCCAACAAGCAAGTATGTTTCTGCTTAGGTCGTTTCTAAGTCCATTCACAGACCCAACAAGTAAGTCTGTTTTGCCTAGGTCGCTTCTGCCTAAATCATGGCTAAGGCCTTGCAGGACCAAACTTTCTGCCTAGAGCGTTTCTGAGGCCATGCAGGAACCAAACGGTTTGACCGTTTTTCACCTTTTGCCGGAATATTTATAAGGCCCGTGCAGAACCCAGCAGATCAGTTGGGTAAAACCCCTCTCTTTTTTCTCTCAAGAATCCATCTCTCTCTCTCTCTCTCTCTCTCTCTCTCTCTCTCTCTCTCTCTCTCTCTCCACTTCACTCCCTCTCATCTTTTTTCATCTTTTCCATGTCATTTTCTCTTGACAGGGTGGCTACACCAGAGACGCAGGACAAGCTGAAATCAAAGCTGGACCTGCGCAAAACATCTTGGATGAACGGCTTCATGATGTTCAGCAGACTGAACCGACGCAAGTTTATTGAGTATGCCATCACAGTATCAACACTTTAATACACACACACACTCTCTCTCTCTCCCTCCCTTCCCTCTCTCTCCTTTTAGGACCAAAAAAGAAGAGGGGAGCATAGCGAATGATGGCCAGCCCGTTAGAAATGTATTCACTACTGCAGCAGACCCCTCTTCTGGAAACAGAAGGGCTGGGACCAACAAAGTCACTTCTTCCAAACAAAAGTTTGTCTTAAAAACAAGTGTAAAAGTAGTTTGATGTCTTCCAAAGACAAATTCATCATAAAACTAGAGTCTGATTCGAGGAGTAGCAGTTGTAGCATACCTCAGGTGAGCACTGAGGTCATCCAGTTACGTAACTGTACAAACACAAATACATTCCAAAGAGTGAATGGATCCGAGACACAGCCCATGCTGCTGATGTCTGTGTTGTGACACAGCCCAAGCCTTGGTGTTGCTGCTGATGTCAGAGTGTTGTGACACAGCTCATACTGCTGATGTCAATGTGTTGTGCCAGCCCTAGCCTTGGTGCTGCTGTCAGTGTGTTGTGACACAGCCCATGCTGCTGTCAGTGCATTGTAACACTGCCCAGGCCTTGGTGCTGCTGCTGATGTCAGTGTGTTTTGACACAGCCCAGACCTTGGTGTTGCTGCTGATGTCAGTGTGTTGTGACACAGCCCAGACCTTGGTGTTGCTGCTGATGTCAGTGTGTTGTGACACAGCCCAGACCTTGGTGTTGCTGCTGATGTCAGTGTGTTGTAACACAGCCCAGACCTTGGTGCTGCTGCTGATGTCAGTGTGTTGTGACACAGCCCAGACCTTGGTGTTGCTGCTGATGTCAGTGTGTTGTGACACAGCCCAGACCTTGGTGTTGCTGCTGATGTCAGTGTTGTGACACAGCCCAGACCTTGGTGTTGCTGCTGATGTTAGTGTGTTGTGACACAGCCCAGACCTTGGTGTTGCTGCTGATGTCAGGTGTGTTGTGACACAGCCCAGACCTTGGTGTTGCTGCTGATGTCAGTGTGTTGTGACACAGCCCAGACCTTGGTGTTGCTGCTGATGTTAGTGTGTTGTGACACAGCCCAGACCTTGGTGTTGCTGCTGATGTTAGTGTGTTGTGACACAGCCTGGGCATTGGTATTGCTGTTGATGTCAGTGCGTTGTGACACAGCCCAAGCCGAGGCAGGGACTTAAGGAGTGTTTCACTGACAGCACTGACATAGTTCAGGAGCTGTGTGAGAGTGGAGGTGGCCGTCCTGGGCTGTCCGTCCTAACGAGCCTTCTGGTTTCCATGGACGTAAAGCTATATTGAACCATGCTTCGGCATTGGTCTCAGCTTGTCCCTAATATGTCAACTGACATCTGAGGACATTAAGCAACACTACCTACCTACAGCACTGAGCACAGTGCTCCTTTCTGCCTGCAGGGCTCACCCAGGTGTGCACACATCGCACATCAGCAAGATCATGGGCCATGCCTGGCGCAACATGGGGAGAGAGGAACAAGCCCCGTACAAGTAAGATCTGTGTACCTTTTTGTCTCGAACATTGCTATGTACCTATATAAATTGCACATTTAACTGTACTGTATGTTTGTGTTCAAATGTTATCTCTTTCCATCTGTTTCATTGTAGTTTTTCTTATGTGTGTGCGCGTGTTTTGGGGTCATTTACAAACTACTCCTTGTACACATTTGTTTTTATTATGCCTTTCATAATGATTGTCTTGATAACAGTACTGTTGAAAAGTACGCCAATAGCAAAACTGTTGAAAAATAAACCAGGCAGGCATTTTGTGTGTGCTTATGTTGACTACATAACATGGACTAGCGGACATAATGCTACTATTCTCGTGTATTAAAGTTTCTCCATCAAGTGCTGATTCCCCCACTCACCCTGCTCTTTTCTTGATTATTAAAATTTCTGAGTGAAGTCCCCCCCCCCTCCCCCTTTCCCCTTTTTCTTGTGTATAAAAGTTTCTAAGTTTTGCCCCTCCCCCCTCTCCTTGTGTTTTTATGCACCTGTTTTTCAGTCACTCTCTCTGGTAGGACATGGCTATTTTCTTGCAACTTGGAACACTGACTTCTTAACAAAAATACTTAATATAACCTGCTGGGCAGTTTCCACAAAGCATATTGACAACCGGCAACAGGCTTTCATTTATTTTTCCAGTCATGGGGTGAGCTAAACCTCTAACCAGCTGGTAATGTGCTGTATAGAAGTAGAACATTGCCAGGAGAACTTCCAGATGGCAGACAGTCATTAACAGGATTTTCCTTCATCCAGGGAGAAAGCCAAGCTCTGTTCCCAGGAGCTGTACCGGGCGTACACCAGCCAGCCCGAGTTCACGCTGTTCTCCCCGGTTGCCGTCACCTCTGCTGCCAGCACAGCCGACGCCTCCTTCACTACCCCCACCTCTCTCATGGTCAAACCCGAACCGGTGAAAACAGATTAGCCTTGGGGCCGAAGCGGCAGGGTGAATGACCTGAATGAAAACCTGCCATTTGAAGCTGCCAAATTTCATTTGATCATGTCTTTCTGTAAAGTTTGGTTTGTATGCGAGGTCACTTGCAAAGTGAGTACTTGAGGATATCTGCATCTGTTGTGCCTGATTACTTCCGGGTGACTGAGAATGCGGGTGTATGTTGCACAATTTTGATGGAGGAAAGTACAAGTGTCGGTATATGCAAAAAAGCTGAAAGAATCTGACATTTTCGATTTCGCTTTTAAGGTCAAATACAAGTAAGGTAAGAACCAACTACAAGTAGATTTATACTAGTTGCGAAAAGGTCTAACATTTATTTACTGATATTAAATTTACTCTACATACAGAATCTAAGATTCACAGTTGTTGCCTTTTCTGGAGCTCTTTCGCTTGTATGTCTTAATTATTTTATGTTAATTTCAGACCAAATCATGTACTTTATTGCTTTGTAACTGTCACGTAGACCAGCTGCCAGTACATGAATGTGCCACACATTCATTTGTGCACAGCAAATCAGTATGTTTTGTTAAACCCAGCCTCCAGACTGTCTTGCGTGTACTGTTAAATGACCCCAAGTTCAGAGTTCAAAGTGTTTCTTGCCTCCCTATCTGTGATATGCATAATCTGAAAGGAAGCACAGGCCATCTTTTAGCACATGTGGCACTTCTCAGACTCTAACAAGTCTAACAGAAACTTGCTGTTGGCATAGCATTTGATACATACATACACATATATGTTTGGGAGTTGAACCACACTGCTGCATTCACTGGAGTGTAGTCTAGTGTGGACCATCTGTGAGTATGGACTTATTTTTAGATTTGCAATGAAAACCATGGGCGTTTTTTAAATCACTCCTTAAGCTAAGAAAATGTTGATCTGGAAGAGGTGGCATGTTTTTCTATTGAACAGAATTATACTAGCAGGGGTTTGTCCACCGCCCTTGTGTAATTAGCCTAATTTCCACCAAAATGCTATGAATATGCTTCCAAAAAAAAAGGGCGCCAGACATGAAAGGCTTCAAATAGACCCCACCTGTCAAAATCTCGTCAAGTGAAACACACATGCACTTGCTCAGTTCTGTATACTTTTGTCAACACTGTTGTTTTGTTCTACACACTTTGCTCTCACTTTAGGCTTAAGTGCTTTATTAACCTTTTTCACATTAGACTGATGAGAAAAAGTTGAAGAGTTCACAGAGCCCTATTTAGAAAGCCATTGTGTGTATATAATGACAAGTGCTAATTATGTGAGGGCAGAGGTCAACCTGCTGCCAGTATGATTATTTCAGTTTAATAAAAGTTGCGCCACCTCTTCCTGATTGGCAATTTCTCTTCCAGTTTCAGTTGTGTGAAATATTCTGTGGCTTTCACGCAAATTGGAAAAGTTGCACCACCTCTTCCTGATTGGCAATTTCTCTTCCAGTTTCAGTTGTGTAAAATATTCTGTGGTTTTCACGCAAACTGGAAAATGAAAGCACACCTGGCCTAGCTACACAATATGCAGACTACAAGGCCACAACCAACTATGTGCTTTGAAAGAAAAATCACTCCACCCTGCACTCAAGGGACCTGGTCATAGGTGAAACATCTCCAAAAGCAATTTTTTTAAATAAATTTCTTACATAGTTATTTCATGTCACAGATAAAACGTCTCAAATCTGTCTAGTCTTGCAGAAGATTTTGTGAAGAAAGTTGGGGCTAGGTGTTCATCTAAAATTATTCAGGTGTTATAGAAGCAAAGTTTTGTTCATGGTGCATCTGATATAATTATGTTAGATGCTATCATATTAAATATTTAACACTGAAGTTGTTAGTAAAAAACTTTTGTTTGACACATGTCAGTATAGACTTGTGCAAGTTTTCATATTTAAGCACTGCAAAGAGAAATGCATTTTCACAGATGCAACTTATTTGTTACTTGTTTATTGATAACATCACTGAAGTGTACACATGCACACACAAAAATAGTGCCATGATCTCTGGTGTGAAATGGCTCGAGAAGCCTTCAGTTTCATTTGTCGCACACAGTAGTTGCTTGATTTGATTCATGGGATGTGGAAATCATTGTATAGTCATTATGTATATCATGAAGCCTTGTTCAATAAAGTTTTATTTTCAAAAATTACCCACGTGCTCCTGTGTATGCTTAAATAGATTATCACGTCCATAGAAGATAATTACAGAACTATATATACATATATATATATATAGTTTTGTATGGATCTTCTATGGACGTGACTTATGCATTACTTGTTTATTGATATCACAGCTGAAGGGTACACATATGCACAATGGAGTTCTGATCTCTGGTGTAAAATAGCTTGAGACGTATGATACAGCATTTTCAAAATTTGTTGTTCTAGTTCCAAAATGTTTTGTTCAACTTCAAGATCATTCTGGCATGTTGGTCCCTCCATCTGGAACGACCTTCCATACAGTCTCCATTCTAACATTTAGAAAGGCCTCGGAAACCCCAATTTCCTTCATTAAGATCTTAACCTCCTGCCCCTGTCCCTCCAACATATTTTCCATCATGCAAATATCATGTGTGTGCCTCTCATGGGCCGCAGCCGACTCAACACCCACCTGAACAGGCGGACAAAGCTGGCAGCATTCCCAACCCGCAACAGTGGTCTTGAAAATTAAACAGCTGAATACATACTGCAGATTCCCACTTCTGCAGACAGGACGACAAAATGCGTGTGCAATAGCAGTCCAGCTACACGTGAAACTATGGCAGCAGGGAGGAGTTATGGCCGCAACCATCTTGCAGACCAGAAGTGAAGCCTAACGTTGATGCGGAAATAAAAAGTTTTTCAGTTGGTGTTTACAGGAATGAGTTGAGCCTGGACTTAAAACAATCCAGTGACTCGGCTGTCACAACCTCCTGGGGCAGTCCGTTCCAGTCTGGTATGGTCCTGGGTAAGGACGGCATCTGTCTGTATTGCATCCTGCAGGATGGGATGTCATAGCTGCAGGTGCTGTTCTTTTTGGAGCTCAATCTGCTGCCTGATGGTTTTGGCAGGTAGCTGGAGTTGATGGAGACAAGACCATAGTGGAAATCATGCTGCTGGATGATTTGCTACTGCATATACCTAATGCTGTGGTATACCTCGGTAGGCTAGGTGCATCACAGCTGTCCATTATCTCATTATATTTCTTAACTTCATTGGTTCCTTGCAAACCTGCTACTGTTCCCTGAAAGTAGTAGTAGTAACTTGGTGTTTTACGCCCAGTCAACCTGAACGGTTGCATTGGGTCAAGTTCCCTGAAAGAAAAATCAGAACTGAACACATTGGTAAGCAAACCGTTGTCGGGTCCTGACACTGCAGACTTATGCAGTTTACTGACTGATGTCACCAAGTCGACTTGTATCTGACACTGGATGATTTTGTTTTCATTTTTTGGAGACAAAATATTGCAAAGCACTATTCAATTTTGTTTGTTTTTTAATTCTCACTTCCATAAGTAATCTACAAACTGCAAAACCAACAGACATGCATGAGTGTAGACACAAAAATTAAAGCAAGTTGTGTTTCCGTTATTCGGTGAAAGATAACTCTAATTTTCTATACAGTCCGCACTGATCCTTCCGCTCCATGTGACCACAGCATTAATTACCACCACAATTACAAAGATGTGACCATGACATACATGGCAACTCCACAGACCATGAAAAGGGGAAGCTGACAGAAAATGGTGCTTCACAAGCTGATTGTGTACATATACTACATGGTGTGTTCTCTTGCACTAATAGTAAACGCATTCAAAAACATGGTAGAAGCGAATTACCTTGCAGCTTGAAAAATAATTTACACCCTCTGCAGCATTTCATGGTACTTTATAAGAACTGAAAATAATCTCCAAGGCCTAAAACTCACTTCTTTTAAGTATTGCATGTTATTGGAGTACACATTACTGAACTTACCGCTCCAAACAATTGCCCTACTTCTTCAATATTTGCATGAATGAAAATTATCATTTAGAAAACTGAAGTGATCAACTTGCAAAACATTTTTCAAAATCATACGACCACTTGAAGATGTCAAACATTCCTAATTCTTTGACATTTGCACACACACACAGCCATATTTGCCCAAATACACATCATTTTCGTTCCTCGATGCCGATGATGCTATTGCCATGACTTTTTGGACCGCCAGTCCAAGAATTGTTCAAGATCATCTTCCTCCAAATCGTCACTTTCATTGTCTTTATCGTCATCATCTCCTGCTGTCTTGGCAATGGTTTCCTTCTTGACATGGAGATCCTCCACTTCTTGCCATCGCCGACTGAAAACACAGATTTTTGGTTGCTGAAAATAATGCAGTCAATATATATATCCATCACAAAAAAAATGCGCTTCATATCCACCAGCGAAACTTGATGATTTTGTTTCGGAAAATAACACATCACTACACCCATCACTGAAATTTACAGATTTTGGGGGAAACTAGTCTTCACTTAGCAGTGACTACAGAGGGAAACATCCAGGTTGGTAAACAATGGAACTTGTATGCTAAACTCTCAATGCAGTGGCATTAGTCAAAGTATGTTTGCCTGCTGAAGAGCAAATAAAACATCTTCCCCCACCCCAAATCCTTGTCACGTTCTGTGTACACCCATGTGTGTGGAGGTGTTGTCTGAAGAATACATTATGTTCATGTATTATTTTTGAGGTTTTATTCATAGACATTATTTTTGAGGTTTTATTCATACATTTTGGTGACTGGCTAAAGCACAGTGTGCTCACCCTTGCAGGTGAGATGACTGCTGTTATCATTATATATATATATTGTTATTATTCATTCGTTTTATATCTAGTGCTATTCTCTGCTCTCAAGCAGACTCACTGTGCACGTGGGACTCGAACCCGGGTCCTTTCGATCACGAGTCCGATGCTCTAATCACTGAGCTGTCCCTGCTCCCCATATATTATGTGTGTGTGTGTTTGCATGATGGATCTGAAGCACCACTGAGCTGTCCCCACTCCACATGCATGTGGGAGTGTGCGTGCGTGTGTGTGTGTATGTGTGTGTGCATGTGTGTGTGTTTGCATGATGGATCTGAAGCACCACTGAGCGGTCCCCACTCCACGTGTGTGGGAGTGTGCGTGCATGCGTGCCTGTGTGTGTGTATGTGTGTGTGCATGTGTGTTTGCATGATGGATCTGAAGCACAAGAAGGTGGGATGCTATAAGATGCAAGATCATCATAAACCAAGGGCAGCTTACATCTGGTCATCAATTTCATCCAGGTTGCGCTCCTTGTTGGCCTGTTCGTCGTCCTCTTCCATGATGGCCTCAGACACCTGCAGCCAGAACACAGACATCAACCTCCTGGTCAGCAATGCACAGTTCTAAAGCAAGTGACTTTGCCAAAGTCTTGTAGATTTCAGGACAAAATTTATCTTCAAGGCTAGATACACAAAACACTAGCTTGCGATGTGAAAGTTTACAGAACAGTATGTGGTCAAAAGAATGTTTTCCTGTGTTCAACAGATCAAACAAAATGCATGACTTTCCTTGGACTTTGGAATTATCTGCTCTACTTACACATGACTTTCCACAGACTACAGTAACCAACTACTTACATGTGACTTTCCAGACTGGCGTCACCCACTCTACTTATATGTGACTTTCCAGACTGGAGTCATCCACTCTACTTACATGTGACTTTCCATGGACTCTGGGGTCATTTTTTTGCCCCGATATAACCATCCTGGTTGACTGGGCATAAAAAACCAAGTCATTCACTCTGGAATCACTCGCATTCTTCTTACATAATACATGTGGCTTACAATGAACTCTGGAATCATCTCTTATCTACTTTCATGTAACTTCTTTTGCTGATATTTGGAACCACCCCCGCTCTACTTACATGTGACTTTGGAGTTGCCCCACTCCACCTACATGTGACTTTGGAGTTGGCCCACTCCACCTACACGTGACTTTGGAGTTGCCCCACTCCACCTACATGGGACTTTGGAGTTGCCCCACTCCACCTACATGGGACTTGGAGTTGCCCCACTCCACTTACATGGGACTTTGCATGAACTTGGAATCACCCCTACTCTATTTGCATCTCACTTTCAATAGACTTTGGAATAACCCTTCCTCCATGGACTTCTGAAATCACCCCACTACTTCCATCCGACTTAACCATGCACTTCTGGAATCACCCCACTATTTGCATGTGTCCTAAACATGGACTTTTGGAACCATTTCAACTCTTCTTTTGACCCTTCTCTTCAGGACTTTTAGGACACTACAGGTGACATTTTTCAAGGACTTAATTAAATTACTTACATGAGACTCTTCTTTCATGGACTTCTGAAACCGCTCCCACTCCTCCTCCATCTTGTCCTTGTACTCCACCTTTCGTACCTGAAGCGGCAAGACACTCAAAGTCACGTAACATTGTACGCACAGCACATCTCCAGATAAAAAAAAGTCCATACACAATGCACAGTTCATACATGGCCATAGCACATTTCCAGCAACTGTGGTTCACCCACATGTAGAGTGACAGTCCACGATCAACAAATGGTTCAGTGAAGGCTGGTAACAAATGTTGCACGTACAACACACCTGTTGCACAGAGATACTCTATGAACAAATAGTTTGTTGAGAACTGTACCCAGCACACCTGTAATGACTGACAGCCTGTCAACAAATGCATTCTAATGAGCACATGTGTAATGTCAGCCACATTCACAGTCAGTGACCAATCAAAACCTCTAACTTTTATTGCATGTGTGTGTGGGGAGGGGGGACGGGGGAAGAGGGGCAGAGGTTTGCACTTTGAAGACCTTATTCATCTAAACATTTGTGAACACATTAAAGTTAGTGAAAGGACTTTTTTTTCACAAACAATATCTACAACATTCATGAACCACAAGACTTCCATCAGGTCCATGTTAAAAAATAAAGATGTTGAGGTAAGTGTTAATTCTTTTCATTATGAAGTTTCAACCAGTTGCCAACAACATCACAGCATTATAAGACATAATCTGACAACAGAAAGTGTCCCAATAGTCGACACATAAAATCAGAGCAATTAACAGAATGTCAGCGAAAGTGTAAAACAGAAAAGCAACAAAAAAAAAAAAATTAAAAGAAAAGAAATCTGTTAACTGCAGAATGTGGTTAAAAAAATAATTTTCAAAACATCACCTTTGCGTCCATCTTCGGGTCATCAAAAAATCCTTCCGGAAGAACATCGGCCATGGCAGCTGGCTTGCTGCTGCTGCTGCTCTCTGCTTTTTCTGCCTCCACTTTGAACGGGGCATCAAAGAAATCTGCCAACAGAATGCAACTGAGTTAGCCATTCAAGTGAAAAGATAACTCGGTAACACTGGTTCTGGTTCATTTAATTCTGGAACAACAAGTCTGCTTTCAAACTATTATTTGAACTAACAGCTCCTACCGCCCCCACCCTCCCTCCCTCCTCCCCATCCCCCTTTCCTTCTTCTTTGGTGGAATACTGCCAACACAAAAAATGTAAAGCTTAATGGAGTTTATAACAATAACACAATAATACTCAAAAGCTCTCATTTAATTAGTTGAACTATTTCTGAGAAATAGAAGAGCTGTACTATGATTTTTTTTAGCCGTGCTATGATTTTTCTTTTCTTTTGTACCAGAGTCCAGACACGTCAATAGCTCCATTAAATACCACTGACCAAAGTGTCACAAACCACACTGGGCTTGATACTATAAGTAACTATAAACAATGCAATTTCTCAACTTCCTTGCAAAAGAACTTAGGGGACCTACTGAACCTTTCTGGTGCACTGTGACTCCAAAATTTTCAATTTAAACTTGTTGCAGCATTAAAATGAAGACAAAAGGAGCTAAAACACATGCAATGAGGCTGTTCCACCAGTGACATGGCACTGTAACATTAATGATTCAGAAGCAGAAGCAGTCGTAAAGTAGAGGCTGTTCCACCAGTGACATGGCGCTGTAACATTAATGATTCAGCAGCAGTAGTAAAGTAGAGGATGTTCCACCAGTGACATGGCGCTGTAACATTAATGATTCAGCAGCAGTAGTAAAGTAGAGGATGTTCCACCAGTGACATGGTGCTGTAACATTAATGATTCAGCAGCAGTAGTAAAGTAGAGGATGTTCCACCAGTGACATGACGCTGTAACATTAATGATTCAGCAGCAGTAGTAAAGTAGAGGATGTTCCACCAGTGACATGGTGCTGTAACATTAATGATTCAGCAGCAGTAGTAAAGTAGAGGCTGTTCCACCAGTGACATGGTGCTGTAACATTAATGATTCAGCAGCAGTAGTAAAGTTGAGGATGTTCCACCAGTGACATGGTGCTGTAACATTAATGATTCAGCAGTAGTAGTAGTAAAGTAGAGGCTGTTCCATCATGGCTCTGTAACATTAACCCACTTGGCCCCAGACCAGCCGCTGGCCTTTCGCTACGAAATCCCTTGCGAAGGGAAGTAACTGTGTCAAATGATCCCGGTATACAACTTTAAAAATCAATAATAAACACCAAACCAAACTTTCAGCTCACTTCGTATTTTTCCCAGTTTGCGAATACAGTGTTCTTGTATATCCAACAGGTTTTGATTTTTTTTTCACTAAAAAAGAAAAGCATAAAAAAGAAAAAGAAATCCCAAGTCAGAAATGTCTGCATCTGAATGTCGGGTTTTAGGGTGCCTACGGAGTAACCGACTTTGCAAAATTTCCAGTTTGAATCTCCAAAGATGAAGCTCCATGAGTTTGTTAGCGTGCCCACGGTAAGCGACTGAGCCAAATTTGCAGTTCAAATCTCAAAGGATGAAGCTCTTTCGCCATTGCTAACAGAAGGGCTTTTGTTTATTTTCGGCCATCTATCATGTGTCCACCTCGCAACTTTGAAAATTCACAGCATCTCTCAAACTTCGAACAAACAACATCGCCGGAAGTAGTAAACAATAGCGGAAACGAGGCTACAAGACTCGCGAGAGTCCCATTCCTATTTGCATAAGCCGAGATGCTTGTATGGAGTGTCTGCTAGCCAGCCGCTACCGGGCGGTCTGGGGTTTCGCGGTAAGGAAAAAGAGCGGGCGGTGACAGTCGGTCTGGGGCCAAGTGGGTTGTTGATTCAGCAGCAGTAGTAGTAGTAAAGTAAATAATAATTCAGCCATCAGCCAGTACATCACCTGCTGGCAGCCCCTTTGGTCCAGTAGCACTGCTGTTACTTGTGTTGTTTTTCTTCCCCTCCTCTCCCTCGTCTTCATCTTCATCTTCTGATGATGCTGATGATGACGATGAATAGCCTGCTAAAACTGACACCTTGCTCGCTGATGTTTGACTGGAAAACAGCCACAGAATGAGGTACATGCAAGGAGAAGAAAGTCACAGAAACTTACATACACACGAACTACACACACGGTCAACCTCAGTATGTATGGTACAAGTTCCACAACCCCCGACAAAAGACCTCCCTGTGACCTTCTCCTTTCTCTTTCCATAGTAATGAACCCTGACAGCCTGAGCAAGAATCATCCACCTTTTAAGACATTTTCTGAAACCTTCCCCCGCATATATTTCTACGTAATTCAACCCTTAGTCAAGGACTGCACGCTCCTAAGACCTTTTCCGAAACCTTCCCCCTCATATTTCTGTGTAATCTGAACCCCTAGTCAAGGACTGTGCACTCCTCTCTTAAGACCTTTTCCCTCATATTTCTATGTAATTCAACCCCTAGTCAAGGACTGTGTGCTCCTCTCTTAAGACCTTTTCCCTCATATTTCTATGTAATTCAACCCCTAGTCAAGGACTCTGTGCTCCTCTCTTAAGACCTTTTCCCTCATATTTCTATGTAATTCAACCCCTAGTCAAGGACTGTGTGCTCCTCTCTTAAGACCTTTTCCCTCATATTTGTATGTAATTCAACCCCTAATCAAGGACTGTGTGCTCCTCTCTTAAGACCTTTTCCCTCATATTTCTATGTAATTCAACCACTAATCAAGGACCAGGCGCTCCTCTCTTGAGACCTTTTCTAAAAGCTTCCTCCTCACATTTCTGCATAATTCAACCCCTAATCAAGGACCACATGCTCCTCTCTTAAAACCTTTTCTGAAACCTTCCCCCTCATATTTCTGTGTAACTGAACCCTTTGTCAAGAACTGGTACTCTTTTAAGATCTTTTCTGGAACTTTCCCCATCATATTTTTGCGTAATTCACTAACTGAACCCCTAGTATTCGTAGTTAGCACAAATGAGGAGCAACGTGTAATTTCAAAACCACTGAACATTGTCCTATAATTCTTTGTATTTAATGTTATACTCACTTAGAAGTTTCTAATCCATTTGAATCTGAAGTCAAAACTGAAATAAAAAAGGGGAACACACGTATACAATTCGTTTTTTTAAAAAGAGAAATCTTTGTTCATGATTATTAATATTAAGTGAGTTTACCCATATTTTTCTCATAATTATCATTACTAAATATTATTATTATTTGAGTTCAAACAAATAAGGCTACTAGTAATACCATGTAATTTGTAAATCTATTAATCATAAACCATAAATTATGACTAGGCTCAATTCAAATAATCATGAATAAGCATATGACAATATGTATCTTCAAATTCATCTATAAACAATACTTTTCAGTTTTCTACAGTACAATTCCCCTGCAACTTGTGCAACTGCAAGTGGAAGTATTTGTAAGGTACGCCACAGGACTGCATAAAATTTGCATTTGGTGCAAGACCTGCAAAACATTTGTTCAAAATATAAATTTACAATTAACAAGACCAATGTACACACAAATATAACAATACACACGCACACAAATTAACACACATGTATCATTATCTTACACACCTTTTGCTTTTTTGGCTGACAAGATTTCAGCATCTGTTAATTTCCTTTTTGTTGCTATGGCTTCAGCTGGTTTTGCAGGTCCTTGAGTTTTGGATGCAAGATATTTCTGTAAGCAAAGCAAAACACTGTGTAGCTAATACTACTATTGAACTAATACTGTGAGTTTCACACTGGCCTAACTTAGTAAGCAAAGTCCAAACACATAAAAGGTTCAAAAGAACACTATTTATTAGGACAAAACACATGTTAATGTTCGGGGTAATCCCCTTTATCAAGCTACAAAATGACACTTAAACCACAGTTAAACGGTGAAAAACAATGAAAAATGAGATGGAGAGCTAAGTCGCTTATTATCTTATATATTAATTATTAAATCTGTTTTTGGTTGAGCTAAAAAAAAATCATGTCCAGTGCTTTGGAAGAATCTTCCAATGAAAACAACATAGCTCAACCACAAACAGATAAGTGGCTTAGGTCTCCATCTAATTTTTCACTGTTTAACTGTTGTTTAGGTGTTGTTTTATAGCTTGATAAAGGAGATTACCAGGAAAATTTGCAGGTTGTTTTGTCCTAATAGTAATACTAAATAGTGTTCTTTCAATTCATAATTTTAACCGTTTATGTGTTTGGATCTTGTTTTAGAATGTTAGCAGTCATTCTTGTTTCAGATTTTATTTTTAGTAACCAAGGAATTTCAGGAAAACAAGAATCAGAAATAAACTGGCAGTAAGACTGGAATGACTGATCAAATGTGTGTGCATGTGTGTGTGTATGTGTGTTGTATGCACCAATCTTGAAAACATGCACATTTAAAGCAAGTGTAAGCACTCAGGGCCTGTGCAGGTTAGGCATTAGATACCCATTATTATAATTATTCTAAATTCTAAGAGGAATAAATCAATCAGGTAGACACTAGATACCCATTATTATAATTATTCTAAATTCTAAGAGGAATAACTCAATCAGGTAGACAAAGAAGAACCTGGAAACTGAGCAGTAGAATAATGTAGAATAAATAATCAGTTGCACATATTTTACCTCTTTGTGTTTGCTCCCTTGAATGTGTGCCACCCAGAGATTGTCACTTTTTATGACTGTATTGCATAGGGTACACACCAACTGTTCAAGAGCATTATACCTGAAACAAAAAGAGGTCACTAAAAAAATTAAACAATGACTGAATGAGCAGAATAACAAAAAAGTTAAAAATGATGGCAGAAATATGAGCTCTACTTTTAAACACTGTTCTAAAAAAAAAATATTACAAAAAAGAGGTACCTTTGTTAGTTCAGTAGTTGCCAGCATCACTATCAGTAACAATCACCAGATGCTTGTTACTTTGTATTCAGTCTCCGTATGTATCCATCTTCCTGATCTCAAGGTGCAATTATGAAGAGAGAAACAAAAAGAGAGACAGAGCGTCCCTAATAGGCCATCTCGCCTCCGTGGACGTAAAGCAACATGAAAGAAAGAAAGAAGAGAGACAGGAAAGGGGGGAGCAGTGTGTCAGACAACACTGACTGGAAAATTTGGCGTCTCAGCATGACCTTTGTTTTGCAGACTGTGCTGTGCCAGGGTGGAGACTAGAGTAGCGAGCAGAGCAGAAGTTTTATTTTGAACACAGGCAGAAGCACGACCTCTGTAATGGGGTGGGGTTGGGAACCCAGGCACATTATTATATCAGGCCTAGGTAATTCTGACTGTACCACTACCAGCTGGCCTTGGTACCGGATTTAAAAAAATATAATAATAATAATAATAATTGCCGGTACCGTGTACAGAGAGTCTCAACAGTCACATAATCTTCAATATGATGAAGGAGATCACTCCACGGAAGAAGAAGAAGAACAGTCTAGCGGAGGCTCTGATGGAGCACAAGAACTTCCGCACGAAAACACAGCATGTTTATGATCATACTCGGTCATAGTCATAACTGTAATACTAATAGCGCTTGATGTACACAGTGCATACATCACTCAGTTATACACACATATATCTGCATACATTCAACCAGCAGACATGGCAGCAGAACATCTAACAAATTCATATGACTTATCTTACAAACAACAATAAGGAACTGGGACAAAAAACAAAACAAGGAGAGGGAGAGGGAGAGACTTTGGGTTTGACTAGTTTCAGAGACAGAGAAAGAGAACTTTAAGCAGAATGTAAAATAAACTCGTCAGTTTTACTTTGCTAAGGGATGTTCTATTTTCTGAGCAACTGCCTTCGCGGAGTACTGTTTCTCACGCATCAAACGCCTTAGTTGGTCCTGTGAGACAACTTTCTTGGGTTTAGACGTCGCCATTTTGTTTGTTTGAATTTTTTAAATTTCAGTTTCGTATAAGTATTGAGCTGCCAGACTCACCAAATTTTCCAAATATAAAAAGTAAAAATGTATCGAATTATTGCACTCACTGACAGCTTCAGTCTAGCGTAATTAAGGCTATAACATTTTCTGTTTTCTTTTGCGAAATTTACGTAAACAGCTCAATTAGTAGCTCCAACGCCACAGGCACCTGACATGGTTATTTTGAGAATGTTGTTGTCAGTTGCGGCACATAGCAACTTACAGTCGGTCACAGTGGACCGAAGCGCGGCTAAACTCGGGCCGTGAGGCGAAGCTTGGAGGAACAGCAAGCACACCATAATCAGACAGACTAAAAGCAGTTATACGCAGACTGTCTGAAAGCATCATATCAGACTCTGTCCCTCATAATTAATGAAATGACATTAAAATGGCTCTCATCGCAGCCCATCTTAATGTAGAAGTCATTCTGGTGGTGACAGTGTAGCGATAGGTATATAGTCTTCCCTCTTCCCCCACCTCCATACCCCCCTTCCCCCCGTCCCTAATAAGCCTTATGGTTTCTGTGGACACTGTAAGCACCATGTTTACTTACTTACTAGCATCATATGACGTCATACGGGGCGAAGCCTGGAGGAACAGCAAGCACCCCATAAGCAGACAGACTAAAAGCAGTTATAAGCAGACTGTCTGAAAGCATCATATGGCATCACACGGTTCACCGTCGTAATGATCCGTATCAGTCAGTAGTCTTCTGGATCTGTTTTATTGTTTCATTTTTTAATAAGAGCCGGCCAAGGCACTGACCGTAACTTATCACCTTTTAAATTACACATCGCTGCAGGACTTGCGGCGGCAACGCTCTGACAGAGCTCAGTTCTTGACAGGAAGAGTAACACGGAAGAACTTGACAAGAACATGTGCTTCAGTTAAAGCCATCGTGTGCTTCAGTGTCCATACTGCGAACACTGCCAGAGGCATGTTATGTGCCCGGCCGCCCGCCTCCCCATCTTCTCGTGCAAGCGTGAAAAATAAATCGGTATCAACAACGAAAAAAAAAAGAAGAAGAAGAATTCCGGCCTGGCACTGCATTTTTCGCGTAATATGAATAGTCGGCACCACATTGCTGTGTTATAATGGTATATTTGTGTTGATCACAAATAGTGTGCAGGTTCTCTTTTACCCGATACAATCACTCTAAACACATGGCTGAATCCACAAAGCTATCTTTATTGCTAACAAAACATAGGCACATAATAACTGGCACAGAGGAACAAGTGATGTGTATGTAAGTATGCAGGCACAAAGGAGCAAATGCCGAGCAGACCACATGTGTGTATAGCAGTAAAGAAGGGGAAGGGGATAGCCTTAGGGCATTGTCACTACTGACCACACTAATGGTTGTCCAGAGGCTGCTGTCAGGAACGAGGGTGGTGTTTATGTGTTGGGGTGGGGACGTCCAGTTCCAGACTGTCAGGCAATAAGGGAGCAGAGGCTGAATATGAAATAGGGCTATATACTATTACAATCCCTATGAAGAATATCTTGTACTGATTCAGATTTGTCAGTGATTGCCACGCCTGACGGACTGACTGAGTCAGATGTTCTGTGGCCTTACACTGACCTGAAGAAATTGCAGACAGCTTCCTACACTCATTGGAAGGCTGTTGGCATGGCAAAATGAGTCGATCCGTTGTGGTTTGACGTAGCGTTGTTCTCGCACAGCGAATGGGTGACTTAATTAATTTTGACTTAATTTATCATTTGCTCCATTGCGCATGCGACTGCTATTCTTTTGTCTCCGTTCAAGTATGTCGCATTGATCTGTACTGACACTGATGCAGCAAAGCTATGGTGGACTTCCTCCTCTACGATGTCAGTAAGGGAAACTGGTGGGGCGGAAGTGTGTGGCCACTCTGCACTAATAAACACGCCGACGGTGGTTCTGACCCTACACTGACAAACAAGCCAACGGTGGTCACCCTATTGCTGATGAATGGGCCAGTGGTGGTCATCCTACACTGATAGTAAATGGGCCAACGGTGGTCACCCTGCACTGATGAACAGGCCAACGGTGGCCACCTTACGCTGATGAATGGGCCATTGGTGGTCACCCTACACTGTTGAATTGGCCATCGGTGGTCACCCAACACTGATGAACAGGCCAACGGTAGTCACCTTACACTGATGAATTGGTCATCAGTGGTCACCCCACACTGATGAATGGGCCATTGGAGGTCATCCCACACTGATGAACAGGCAAACAGTGGTTACCCTACACTCATGAATAGAACAGGCTAACAATGGTTACACTACACAGATGAACAGGCCAACAGTGGTCTCTTCACACTGATGAATGGGCCATCAGTGGTCACTCTACATTGATGAATGGACCATTGGTGGCCTTCCAACATTGATGAATGGGCCATCATGAGTGGTTACCCTACACTGATGAATAGAACAGGCCAACAGTGGTCACACTACACTGATGAACGAGTCAACGGTGGTCACCCTACACTGATGAATTGGCCATCAGTGGTCACCCTACACTGACAAATTGGCCATCAGTTGTCAGCCGACACTGATGAACAGGCCAACGATGGTCACCCTACACTGATGAACGTGAAGGCTGCAAGACAGGCACTACTTATAAGTGTGCACCAGTTTGGCTCAGTGGTAAAGCATCAGGCTGGCAAGATGGATGTAGATTCGAGTCTGCTTCCGCTCACCTTTCTTTTCAGTAACTGTGGTTTATGGACCCACTCTTGCAACTTTGCCCAGAACAATAATAACGAAACATTAAACTGGCTCTTACCGATGCCAGTCTGAATGCAGAATCATTTTGGCAGTGACAGTGTAGTCTTGGCTATAACTGTGACATAAAACTGCAGGATCTTTAACGTATGTCATCTTTCTGCATGTGTATACACATAGGGGGCTTTGGTTTAATCTCACCCAAAGTTCCACTATGTACCATCATCCAAGATCTCTCAGGATGACCTGGAAGTTGGTGTTGGGCTGGTCGTTTCAAACTGACATAGCTTTGCGTTGCCACAGTGCCAATGGTTCTGTTAGTGGTGCAGCGGGGCAAACATGCACACTTCTTTCTGTTTCTCTTTAACACACAGCAACTCTCTCTGCTTTTCTGGCTCATGCACTCATTCTGTCTCTCAGTCACACAGCAACACTCTCTCCTTTTTTTTGCTTGCTCTCTCTTTCTCTCCGTCACACAGCAACACACTCCTTTTCTAGCTCACACACTCCGTCTATCACACAGCAACACTCCTTTTTTGGCTTGCTCTCTCTTTCTCTCATTCACACAGCAACACTCCTTTTCTAGCTCACACACTCCGTCTCTGTCACACAGCAACACTCTCTCCTTTTTTGGCTCGCTCACTCTTTCTGTCTCTCAGTCACACAGCAACACTCTTTCTGGCTCACACACCCCTTCTCTCAGTCATACAGCAACACTCCTTCCTTTTCTGGCTCACACACTCTTTCTCTCAGTCACACAGCAACACTCTGTCTGGCTCACACACTCTTTGTCTCAGTCACACAGCAACACTCTCCCTTTCTGGCTCACACACTCCTTCTGTCTCTCAGTCACACAGCAACACTCTCTCTCTGTCTGGCTCACACACTCTTTGTCTCTCAGTCACACAGCAACACTCTCCTTTTCAGGCTCACACTCCTTCTGTCTCTCAGTCACACAGCAACACTCTCTCTTTCTGGCCCACACACTCCTTCTCTCAGTCATACAGCAACACTCCTTCCTTTTCTGGCTCACACACTCTTTCTCTCAGTCACACAGCAGCACTCTCTCTCTTTCTGGCTCACACACTCTGTCTCTCAGTCACACAGCAACACTCTCCCTTTCTGGCTCACACACTCCTGTCTCTCAGTCACACAGCAACACACTCTCTTTCTGGCTCACACACTCCTACTCTCAGTCACACAGCAACACTCTCTCCTTTTCTGGCTCACACACTCCTACTCTCAGTCACACAGCAACACTTTCTCCTTTTCTGGCTCACACACTCCTACTCTCAGTCACACAGCAACACTTTCTCCTTTTCTGGCTCACACACTCCTGTCTCTCGGTCACACAGCAACACTCTCTCCCTTTCTGGCTCACACACTCCTTCTGTCTCTCAGTCACACAGCAACACTCTTTCTGGCCCACACACTCTTTCTGTCCCTCAGTCATACAGCAACACTATTTCTGGCTCGCACTCTGTCTCTCAGTCATAGAGCAACGCTCGCACACTCTGTCTCTCAGTCACGCAGTAATACCACACTGTCCCTTTCTGGCTCACACACTCCTTTTGTCTCTCATTCTCATATATATATATATATACACATAAACTTTCACACACACACACACACACACACACACACACACACACACACACACACAAACACACACTTTGTGTTTCTGCTCTGTGCCCCCGGCACCTGTACCCATCCAAACAGACACAAAATTAATGATGTGCACATACATGGAGACGCACACTGGTAAAATATGTTGTGTTTTTATTTTGCAACAAAAAGCCTAGATAGCTATTAGAAACATGAATGGCAACATACAACACTGCCTGGATTTAAAAAAAAAAAAAAAAAAAAAGGCAATTCAAACCTCTATGTTGAATGTACACAGCTCTGGAGACTGTCAACTTAGATTCTGAACCTAGAACAACAAAATCGAGTGCACAGGCCCACCTCAGGACAATAATGAAATCTATGACTAAGAAAAGAATATAGGCCTATTTCATATTATATCTTTCATCATCATCATCATCACCCAAAACAACTGATGTAAGCTGTACCTTAACATAGGTACCTTAATACAGTAACACAATCAAAAACTGAACTGGAACAAACTGAACACAGATGTCAGCATAAAGTTGTCAATAAACAATGAACACTACGTTTGGTTAGTACCATGCAGATGAACACAAGATGAACACTGCTTTGACAGAAATTGTTAACACTATATAACAGGGGCATCAAGTGAAACTAATTATCAGTATAGATCCAGACACTAATGTATTTAAGGGTGTTTATTGACTGCAAATGAGGCTGTCGTTGTTTTTTAACATACATTTCTACTGGTGCAACTTGCTGATACATATTGTTAGCATGATAATTGTAAGATCAGTCTACTCTAATATCGCTTATGTGAAAAGACTTTAAATAAAAAAAGGAAGAAGAAGCTAACAGGGGAGGGTGGGGAGGGAGGGAAGAAAAGGAAACCATTTAATTGCTGTTGAGCTACTGGCCATTGCGATTATGCTGACGTTGGGAGGTATACAGGTAAGTAAGTTTTCTCAACAGCAAGAACACAGAAAGGTTGCACTTCTCCAGAAGACTGAAACGATACAATGAGAGAGAAAAACAAAGCAGCTGCTCTTTGTAATTTCCAGCACCACTGAATACTGTACGCCTTGTTAGAAATGCAGGCAAGGTAAACGCCCACTTTATGAGATAAACTGAAATGAGCTAAATGGAAACTGAAATTAGCTGAATGGATGCTGAAATGTGCTGAATGGATACTGAAATGAGCTGAATGGATAACAAAATAAGCAGAATGGATACTGAAATGAGCTGAACGGATAATGAAATGAGCTGAACAGATGCATGTTCACCATGCTTATGTGCTACAGAAGCTGTGACAGTTAACAGTGATGAAGTGCATTTCTACTAAAGCATCAACAAACCTCTTGCCATGACAGAACAGTATCACAGGAATTGTTCCCTAAACCGATGTGGAACAACAGTGTCTGGTGTGCAAGGATCATTTACAGCTGACAAACACAAGCAAACTGACAAACAGAAGCAAAAAAGATTCAGTCCAGTGCCTTACCCCCACAAACAGAAGCAAACAAAGATTCAGTCCACTGCCTTACCCCCACAATCAGAAGCAAACAAAGATTCAGTCCACTGCTTTACCCCCACAAACAGAAGCAAACAAAGATACAGCCCAGTGCCTTACCCCCACAAACAGAAGCAAACAAACATTCAGTTCAGTGCCATACCCCCACAAACTTCTGGTGGTTAGCAAAATAAAACATGATTTGAGCTATTTCATGCAGTCTACGATTCTATTGTTATTCTGTTTGTGCCCTGATTAAAATTCAAAACCACTGCAAACATCTGTTGCGGTTGTCACACTGGGCTTTGAGGTATGCCTGCTCAGGCCTGAACTAAACGCTGAAGAAAACATCTTTTGGCATGAAGGGGTGAACTGTTTCCAAGAAACATGCAAAGCAACAAAGATTAAATATCTCAACAGAAAAAGAAACCAGTGTCTGCCATGCAACTCGTCTGAGGATAAATGACAATAGTTTGCAGCAGCGAAACGGCGCGAACAGAATTGTTTGGCTCTGTTCAAGTCACGTTTTCTTCAGCATATTCTGGGAATGTTAGTTAGTTAGTTGATGATGTAGAGCTTCATGTCCTCTCTCGGACGTTGGTTGACATATTATGGACAAACTGTGACCAATGCCTAAGCATGGTTCAATGTTGTTTTATGTCCACAGATGGAAAGCCCAGGAAGGCCACCTCAACTTTCACACAGCTCCTGAACTCTGTTAGTTAGTTAGTTCATAATCAGACTTTAATGTCCTGTCAACCACACAGGGTCACCTCTAGCTCTGGGAATGTACCACTGAGACACACAACAGGGCTCTGAAACCACCCAAAGGGATCTAGGCGCGTAGCAATTTCAGGAGAACCTGTGGAGGACTAAGCGACCTTTTCGCAGGTTCTAGTCACGCACACCCACACCCCAAAAGAGGTCAGAGGTTGTGGGCATGTAATGAAAACAGACAACAGGTAATCCTCTATATGAAAACTGAAAACTGTCTACTCACCCTGTTTCGGTTGTTGTCTAGACACATAGCAGCATCAACCAAAACGGGATAAGCAGTCACTTTTCATTTGTCAACAGTTGTAGCTGTCAAGTCCGTTGCTTTGAAAAGGGGGGTTGCCCCCAAAATTGGTGCATGTTTGTTATTGTCCCTTTCAAATTTGTGTTTTTTACAAATATTTAAAAAAAAAAGTGTGTTTAGATTTTGAAAACCCCCAGAGAGAAGCACACGTTATTTAAATGTGTTAGGTGTTCATTTCATTATGAAAGCTGTTCTGTTGCCATCTGTGGAATCGTTCCAGTATTAGCCTTAGGAGAACACTGCAACAGAATGTCCATCTTACTCCAATGGATGCTATCACAAGGATCTTTTTCCATTTTCTGAGACAGAGAGAAGACAAGGAAATGATCTTTAACAAATGACAACTGCTCAAAATATCACAAACAAAAGGAAAAGCATCAGCACCTAAAGAATGTTCTGTTCCTCTGGGTTCATCCGACCCATGATGTAAGTTGTTAAAGGAAACAATGGCACTACCACAAAAATGCAAGACGAGCAAATACACTACTGACTCACAATGAAAACAGGAAAATATAACTCTTTTTTTTTAGTCCACACCACTTTAAGACTGAAAAACAGTCATCAAAACTGGCACCCTCAAGCTCCAAGAAAACCAACATGTGCCTAGTTCAAAAATCTGTCTTCAACAAAAGGCCAACATGAAATGTTTCTGTCGGGACCAGATGCACACTCGAAACACGACTACTTCCTTTTCTGAACTCGGGAACCATATTTTGGGCATCATTTTGGCTGCCACTACAAAAAGTCTCGATCCATAAAAAAAAAATCGTGATTTTTTTTTTACAATTTCAGCTTTACTTTTACTTTTGTGATTCTGAAATTTGGTCAAGGTTCACAGAACTGGCATGAAAGTGTTAAGCTCAAGCACAAAACGTCAAAGACCTCACTTGCAAAGCAAATTCGAAAAATGCAATGCTAATGTTTGTGTGACAGAGAGCCTGAAAGCCAAACTGAGAAGAAAAGCACTCAACATTAAATATACAATTCTCACTTTTCATGACATAGGCTGAAATGCAATGGCGGAAAAACTTTGACTGGCCACAGGAACAAAAACCAATTTTTACCAACACATGCAAAAAGACGTTTTTGAACAACCTCAGTACCTCACTCTGCAACAGCAAGTAAAGAATAATTCACAAAAGAAGAAGAAAAAAAGGATGTAACGATCGCATGATACATTGCTATGCCAATTATTTGTGAAAACTGCAAAGCACGTCAAGCAAGAATCAATTTAACATTGAAAATCAGCTTCCATGGCCTGGAAAATAACAACCATAGTTGTTGTTTTCATTATTTTTTTCTTCCAATTTACATTACTAGTCTTGTAATAACAGACACAACTAATACTGAGAATACAATACTCCGCTTTGTGGGGGGGAAAAACACAATGTTTTGAAGTTATAACGTTTTTGAAGTTAGTTAAAGTATTCACATATATGAACAATGATGAAAAACAAAACAAAAATATTTAAAATATACAATCTCTTCTATTTCCATTATTTAAACAACTGCAGAATTGGACTCAGTACTCAACCAGCAAAACAACATGCTATTTGAATGTTAACACTTTGCAAAACTGTAATATTGTACAGCCAAAATACATCAAAAGTCAGCACACACAGTCAACCATTCTACATCAATGAAACAGGTACTTCTGTAAAAAGGTTCTGTAGCCTTCTTATCAAAGTCAGTAACACTTAAATTTGATACTTTTGATAAATCGTAGTTGTTTTTTCGTTATTTTTTTCTTCCAATTTACATTACTAGTCTTGTAATAACAGCCATGTAAAATTACCCTCTCATTACAGCTGCATTCTTTTTCATAAAGATGTTCAAAAAGATGTTTTTGAGATGTTAGTGGTGATTTTAACATTGCTTTTGTGTCTTTTTTAGTCACCTATGCTAAATATATTATATACAAGCTTTTTTTTTTTTTTTACACTTTAGCTTAAACCATCTATAATGATCGATCAGTTTACACCATGTTTTGTACATCAGAAACAAAAGGGGCCAAAAAATCACAAGAAGGGGAGTTTTGTCACTGATTGTTTTAGCTGGTCAGTTAAAACTGTTACTTTCATCAGCGAAGTGAATGGTTTTGCGAAATTCTCCAGCAGAAGATGGTTTTGGCTGGGCTGATGTAGGGTTATCTCTAAGAAGCAACTTTGCTGGGATATCTGTCCTGTTTATGCACACCCCTAGGGCTTTGTGTAAAAGGATAGGAACACTAGAAACTGTCATCACTGTAATCATGGCACTGACTGTTTGAGCTCTATCATGGCACAGACCGAGTACTATACTGAGGGTTCAACTTTGCAGGGATATCTGTCCTGTTTATGCACACCCCTAGGGCTTTGACCTTTTGTGTAAAAGGATAGGAGCACTAGAAATTGTCAACATTATCATCATGGCACTGACTGTTTGAGTGCTATACTGAGGGTTCAACTTTGCAGGGGTATCTGTCCTGTTTATGCACACGGCCCCTAGGGCTTTGTGTAAAAGGATAGGAGCACTAGAAACTCATCTCTATCATCATGGCACTGAATGTTAGAGTTCTGAGTGTTCAACTGATGGAAACATTCTACAGAAAAGGACATCTTTGTCAGTTTTGCCCAGCTTAGTCTTTTGGTAGAAGCAACGAACATCAGTGACTTGTTTTGTTGTCTAGCATAAATAAAAACAACTAACACCACAACGTGTCCAGAATTTTGGGTTTTCTTGAAACCCTTCTCAATGAACTGTGACTGAAGAATGCTAAGCATCATCACCTTGTTTACAATCTTCTGTCCTATGCCAATCTCAGTTGTGACTTGTTTTGTTGTTGGTGATGTTGTTGTTTTGTCTTTCACAGGCATAGCTATCAAATTTGATTCTCTGACAGATTCAAATCACAGAAGGTACACATACTTCAATACTTATCCACTCTCACAACCCGCAGAAAAACATCCCTGAATACGACGTCCTGGGGCGCACACAAGCAGTGAGATCACTGAAGAAAAGAGCTGCACTCACAGCTCCATCTACAAGGCTTACCGGTACTGTGGACCCAACTCCAAACGCACAGACTGTTTATGCTTCTTAATTATCGCCCCTCTGAGTCCGACCTGGACAGTCACCACGAGTTCACACAACAAACACACTTTATATAATTATATATGTGTGTATGCGTGTGCATACTGTTCAGAGTATTGCTTGCGTGAACGCAGGTAATACTGCAGCAATGGAAAACCTGTTGTGTAGCCTGTGCAGCATAACAATGGGAGGAAGTGGTAGACTTCAAACAAATGGGATGTCAGTGAGGTTCCAGTTCCATCTCCCCAACCCCACCCCAAAAAGCCCCTGAAAGAAAACTCTTTAAAAAAAAAAAAACAGAGAGAGAGAGAGAGAGAGAGAGAGAGAGAGAGAGAGAGAGAGAGAGAGAGAGAGAGAGAGAGAGAGAGAGAAGAAACTGTATTACTTTCCCTGAAAGCATGGAATTAAAGTAGATCACTTCTTGCAAAGTTATAACCATAACAAGCATGGCCATAATTCTACTATGTAGTTACTACCTCACATTCCCTAACTAAAACTCAAAGAGACTAATGCAGCAGACATCAGACAACAAACACACATCACATACTCAACAATATTGAAGTCTGGACCTTCCTTTCACGTTTTTAGAAGTCAAAAGCTTCTTTTATATGGTTATAAGTATGAGTCTGATTATGCAAGTTGAGTGTCTTGTGTATGTCAGCTGTCTCCCTCTAAAAGCAACATTTTTTTTTTTTTTTTTTTTTTAAAGGGTTATATGTATGGTCTCTTGTTTCACAACTCAAAAGCATCACCTGTGGAGACCATCTAAATTCTGGGCCACACATGTCTTCAGTTTCACTTCAGGTTCTGGGTACAATTTCAGTTCAAATCAGGCTCTGGGTACAATTTCAGTTCACATTCTACATTCACTATTAGCAAACCAGCATTATCACTTGGGCAACAAACAACCTCAAGATGAGAAAATTCTACACACGAATAGAGGAAGTCATCACACAGTTTCAAATCACACACTGAGTCATTAGGAATTCTAACTTTTCACCAAGTTGCATGCCAATGGCTGGCCATCTCATTCGATCTCCATCAACAAATCGTCGCCCTCCAGTTTCATCTTGGGAGACACGGCGAGGAGGCGAACAGTGCCCGACATGGGAGCAGTGACGACCATCTCCATCTTCATGGCAGAGAGCACAAGGACAGGCTGGCCCTTCTCCACTGTGTCCCCCTCCTTCACCTTGATCTCAATCACCTCACCAGGCATGGGGGCACCCACCGACCCACGCACCCCCTTCAGGGCCTTGGGGTGAGTGTGCAGCTCCTGGACACAGAAACATAACCATCATCATCATTGATCTGACTCACCTAGCCCCAGGTACAACCATCATCATCACTGATCTGACTCACCTAGCCCCAGGTGCAACCATCATCATCACTGATCTGACTCACCTAGCCCCAGGTACAATCATCATCCTTATCACTAGCCTGACTCACCTAGCCCCAGGTACAACCATCATCCTTATCACTGGCCTGACTCACCTAGCCCCAGGTACAATCATCATCCTTATCACTGGCCTGACTCACCTAGCCCCAGGTACAACCATCATCCTTATCATTGGCCTGACTCACCTAGCCCCAGGTACAACCATCATCCTTATCACTGGCCTGACTCACCTAGCCCCAGGTACAATCATCATCCTTATCACTGGCCTGACTCACCTAGCCTCAGGTACAATCATCATCCTTAACACTGGCCTGACTCACCTAGTCCCAGGTACATTCATCATCTTTATCACTGGCCTGACTCACCTAGTCCCAGGTACAATCATCATCCTTAACACTGACCTGACTCACCTAGCCCCAGGTACAATCATCATCCTTAACACTGGCCTGACTCACCTAGCCCCAGGAACAATCATCATCCTTAACACTGGCCTGACTCACCTAGTCCCAGGTACAATCATCATCCTTAACACTGACCTGACTCACCTAGTCCCAGGTACAATCATCATCCTTAACACTGGCCTGACTCACCTAGCCCCAGGAACAATCATCATCCTTAACACTGACCTGACTCACCTAGTCCCAGGTACAACTGTCTTCATCACTGATCTGACTCACCTAGCCCCAGGTACAACTGTCATCATCACTGACCTGACTCACCTAGCCCCAGGTACAACCGTCATCATCACTGATCTGACTCACCTAGCCCCAGGTACAACTGTCATCATCACTGACCTGACTCACCTAGCCCCAGGTACAACCATCATTATCACTGATCTGACTCACCTAGCCCCAACTACAACCACCATCATCACTGACCTGACTCACCTAGCCCCAACTACAACCGCCACCATCATCAGCTTATTCACCTACAACTACAACCACCACAGGTACAATCATCATCATCATCATCACTAACCTGACTCACCTAGCCCCAGGTACAACCATCATCATCACTAATCTGACTCACCTAGCCCCAGGTACAATCATCATCCTTAACACTGGCCTGACTCACCTAGCCCCAAGAACAATCATCATCCTTATCACTGGCCTGACTCACCTAGTCCCAGGTACAACTGTCTTCATCACTGATCTGACTCACCTAGCCCCAGGTACAACCATCATCATCACTGATCTGACTCACCTAGCCCCAGGTACAACCATCATCATCACTGACCTGACTTACCTAGCCCCAGGTACAACCATCATCATCACTGATCTGACTCACCTAGCCGCAACTACAACCTCCATCATCACTGACCTGACTCACCTAGTCCCAACTACAACCGCCACTATCATCAGCTTATTCACCTACAACTACAACCACCACAGGTACAATCATCATCATCATCATCACTAACCTGACTCACCTAGCCCCAGGTACAACCATCATCATCACTGATCTGACTCACCTAGCCCCAGGTACAACCGTCATCATCACTGATCTGACTCACCTAGCCCCAGGTACAACCATCATCATCACTGATCTGACTCACCTAGCCCCAGGTAGTACCATCATCATCACTGATCTGACTCACCTAGCCCCAGGTACAACCGTCATCATCACTGACCTTACTCACCTAGCCCCAGGTACAACCGTCATCATCACTGACCTTACTCACCTAGCCCCAGGTACAACCATCATCATCACTGATCTGACTCACCTAGCCCCAGGTACAACTGTCATCATCATCAGCTTACTCACCTAGTGCCAGAAGGCCACATATGTATGTGCTGGCTACCATCTCAGACTTGTGACTTTCTTAAGAACAATCTCATCAAATTAAAGAACTGAGTTTACGCTGCCTCGTGAACTTCCTTCATAACAGTTTCATAAATTAAAAGAACATGCCTCATAAACTTCCCAGAAACAAATGCTTCTGCATGAACTTCAAAAAAACACATAAATGCTTCCACAAGAACTTCAAAAAACCCAGAGTAACGCTAATAATTGAACTGTGGAGGAAGGATGCCGGACAGCCCCCCCCCCCCCCCTTCCCTTACATAGGTGTGCACACAAAGTGGGATAACAGAAGAGAACTCACCTTGGCAGCCTCATCATCCTTGATCATTACGGAGCGCAGCTGTCCATTCAGCTCAAAGAACACTTCGCGGAAACCGTTCTTATTCAGGTCGCCCTGGGCCAGGGTTTTGATGGACAGCGTCTTCCCTTTCTCGATGCTCACCTGAGGAAAGCCAAATGCTGCATTAAACACTGATGTTTTTGTGATTCATGCTCTCAATACTGGCTGGAGGAGACCGACTCGGTCATGTGTCGGTTTTCATCGTTTACCTCAGTTCTCATCTAAAAAAGGTCAGCATGCCACAAAGGCTTCTCTCCTTTATTTTCTCAATTTTCTCAAATCTCATCTGATCTGAAAATGGTAGCACATCACACACAACAAAGTGGATTATACCCTTTAATGTCTTAATTCTCAACTCAAAATTTTAGCACATCACACATAACACTGTGACTTTTCTCCTTTACTGTCTCAATTGGTTGACTGGGCGTAAAACACTAAGTTACTACTACTGTCTCAATTCTCAACTCAATGTCACACATAACACTGTGGATTCTCTCCTTTACTGTCTCAATTCTCATTTCAAAATGCTAGCACATCACATGTAACACTGTAGATTCTCTCATTTACTGTCTCAATTCTCATCTCCAAATGCTAGCACATCACACATAACACTGCGACTTCTCTCCTTTACTATCTCAATTCTCACCTCAATGCCCCACATAACACTGTGACTTCTCCCTTTTATTGTCTCAATTCTCACCTTAATGTCACACATAACACTGTGGATTCTCTCCATTACTGTCTCAATATTCTCATCTTAAAATGCTAGCACATCACACGTAACACTCAGGATTCTCTCATTTACTGTCTTAATTCTCATCTCAAAATGCTAGCACATCACATGTAACTCTGTGAAGTCTCTCCTTTACCGTCTCAATTCTCGTCTCAAAATGCTAGCACATCACACATAACACTAAGGATTCTCTCCTTTACCGTCTCAATTCTCATCTCAAAATGTTAGCACATCACATATAACACTAAGGATTCTCTCCTATTACCTATACTGTCTCAATTCTCACTTCAAAATGCTAGAAAGTCACACTATCACTGTGGCTTCTCTCCTTTACCATCTCAATTCTATAGCATGTCACATGTAGGAGTGTGGCTTCTCACTTTTACTGTCTCAATTGTCACCTCAAAATGCTAGCATGTCACATGCAACACGCGACTTCTCTCTTTTACTGTATCAATTCTCATCTAAAAATGCTAGCATGTTACATATAACACAGTGACTTCTCTCTTCTACTGTCTCAGTTCTCACCTCAAAATGCTAGAATGTCACACATAACAGCGTGACTTCTCTCCTGTACCATCTCAATTCACATGCCCAAAAAGGCAACATCTCACATTTAAGACTTTATTTTTTACTTTTCAAACTTTATATTTCATTGTTCCTTGGCTTCTCTCCATCACCTTCTCAACTCAGAAATCCAGCCCTCACCATCTGAATGTCTTAGCTCTCACCTCAAAAATCCTGCACCTATCTTCTTTACATCCAGCTGAAGAAGGATAGTGTGTGTGTACTTCCTAAACATTATTCCATTGACTGATGATTACTGATGAATGATTGTTGCTTACCCACCCCCCACAATGACACGGGCATATGGCCTATTCATTAGCCCTACCCGCCGCCTCCCCCGCCCCCCTTTGAAATTCATCCACTACACAAACTTTTCAGTGACAGTAAACAAGTTGATATTTAATGTCAATCAACATGACAAAATGAACACAAAATGAACACCACACTTTGTCAGCTCACATTCAAAAGCAAAGTGCGTGGTAGTCAGTATGATACAGTTGTACCACCTCCCTGACTGTGCGGTGTCTAAAATTAGGTCAAGGACACAAAAACCTGCCGGAACATGCAGGACTCATTAGCTCATCATGCACTGTGAGGAACACATCCATGAAGTATCCCCCCTGGGCTGGGACAGGCACTGTTTCAATTATTTTCCTTAAATACAAGTCACAGATAACGCAATGTGAACCATCTTGTCCGTGTGTGTAAACACATGCAACATTTATCATACGAGTCTGAACATGATTAGATGATGAAAAAAACATTAAGACGCTGAAGGTGTATCAGTTCACATGACCCACTGAGGCAATGCAGCACTAAATATGTATTGATCTATAAATATGATCCACAGAGAAATCAATATCTTAAGTATAAAAGCCCCCAAACTGTGCAATTCAGGGTGTCAATCACATCATAAGATTGCATATATATTCCTGGTGTTAAACTGACAGTTTCACCTGGTAAAGTTGAATAGCACCAATGGTCCCGTGAGATTTAAAAGGCGTCACTGAAATAAGCTGAGAAAGTGCTAGCCTGGAGGTTTTTACCCCAGCTGCTGCTGAACTTTGATCATTACACAGCTTTTATGTGAGTCCAAACGCAAAAGCAAAAAGAACCCTTACAGATCCGGCTTCAAAATCACTCTGAAAAGTTTAAGGATGCAAAAGACTTACTTGCTTGCTGCTATATATATATATATATATATATATATATATATATATATATATATATATATATATATATATATGTAGGTAACCGAAGCAAAATGAAGCTAGAAAAAGAGTGAGCAGCAATCTAGCATCAAGACAAACACCAGACTCAAAGCACACAACTGTCGGTTCACTTTCAAATCAGAACAAAATGAATGGTGAAAGTGGTCAGGACTTGCTTCTCTCTCTCTCACACACACACACACACACACACACACACACACACACACACACAAACACACACACATAACTTTTGTTCCCAAGGAAAAACAGCACAGATGTGACTGCAGTTTGAAGAACACAAATGGAGTTGGAACAAAACAAAAGTGGGAATACCAACATCTTCCTTGTATTTCTCCTCCTTTGTTCTTCTGAGGCAAAGACAAAATGTAAAACTGTTTCCAAGAAAAAGTGACTGGGAACGCTGCATGACACTCTGGATCATCGTGATGCACCACCACACAAAGTTTTGATACAAGCAGCTGAGTGGTTCCTAAGATAATTTTCATCAGGAAAAAGCCTGAACACACAGACAGATGGGCAAAGGGACAGATTAACACAGCAATTTAAATCTACTCCCAGAACTTTGTTACAGGTTGGCAGGGTGGGGGTGGGGGTGTGGGTGGAGAAGGGTGGAGTTGTGTAAGAAGAAGGAAACAACCTGCAAACGTGACATCTTAATCTATTTACTATGCTACATTTAGGATATTCTCACATTTTTGGTCATGATAAAACAACAAACAGACACACACACGAAAAGGTCTGTAGCAAGATCTTTAAACAAAACAAAAAAATTGCTGCCCCAAAGGCACGTTGAAAGTACTGAGCTGAGCACTACAGACCTAAAAAAAGGTGGGTTTTTTACAGATCTTTAAAAAAATATATAAAAAAATAATATAAAAATACAGAGTAAATGCAACTTTGAAAAAAAGGTTGCCAACACTGACATGATTCTCTGTTTTAATTATAGTTATCAGTCTTTCTGCTAGTGATTAGACGGATACCTTGAGCTGTCTCAGACACTATTCTCTATCATCCATCTGTTAGTAATAAGATAGATACCTCTGTCTCGGCGGCAATTTTGGGTCCAAGGAAGAAGGTCCTGGTGTCCAGACAGTCCACTGGGCCATACTTGCTGCGGAACTCCAGGTAATCATCCATGACCTTTGCAGACACACAGTTTAGGCAATTTATCATCATCATCCATGACCTTTGCAGATGCATAGTTTAGGCAATTTATCATCATCCATGACCTTTGCAGACACATAGTTTAGGCAGCTTATCATCATCATCCACGACCTTTGCAGACACACATTTTAGGCAACTTATCATCATCATCCATGACCTTTGCAGACACACAGTTTAGGCAACTTGTCATCATCATCCACGACCTTTGCAGACATACAGATTAGGCAACTTATCATCCGTCATCTGACAGAAGTGTACAGGCGCACCTCAATGTATTACCCATCATGTGACTGAAGTGTACAGGTGCACCTCAATGTATTATCCATCATGTGACTGAAGCGTACAGGTGCGCCTCAACGTATTGTCCATCATGTGACTGAAGTGTACAGGTGCACCTCATGTATTGTCCCTCATGTGACTGAAGTGTACAGGTGCACCTCAACGTATTGTTCACCATGTGACTGAAGTGTACAGGTGCACCTCAATGTATTGTCCATCATCTGACTGAAGTGTACATCATCTGACAGAAGTGTACAAGAGCATATCAATGTATGACCCACCATCTGACAGAAGTGTACAGGCACAACTCAATGCATCTCCCATCACCTGAGAGACGTGTACAATCCTACCTCAATGTATCGTCCACCATATGCCAGATGAGTGCAGTTGTACACGCACACACACACTCACAAAAACACCCCCCTCAACTGCTTTCTCTCTCTCTGTGATCCAACACATGTTTACAATTGTAACAAAATGAGCTCTCTTGGTAGCTGGGTGAGAAAGAGTTCAAAATGTAACCCCAACGCCAACCACCAACAAGAAGCCCAACTTTTGCTCACCTTGGGGTAGAGGGCAGCACTCATGATGTCCACTTCCTTGGCTGTAACGCCATGCGTTTTCTCCAGCTCGTCCTTCAGAGCACCGAAGTCTAGCGGCTCCAGTGAGGCACCGGGGCGGCCTGTTATTGGCTGCACACCTTTCAACACCTGCACAAAAAAAGGTAAGAAACAAAAAACAAACAGCACAGATCATGACACAAATGACTCTCATTTGAATAAGCAATCAGGTAACAAAACAAAATCAAACTGATATTAAACAAAAGTTAAAGTAGAAAAGAAATCAAGCCCAACAGAAAAATGCTGAGACCATGCGGTCAAATTTAGAAGAAAACCCACCAAGGGCTGTTAAGGAAGAGAAGCAATAAAAACTAAATCACTGTGTGGCTAATACACAGAAGGAAAAGAAAACACAACCACACCAAAAGACCCCCCCCCCCAAACCCCCACCCACCAATACAAAAGAAAAAGAAAAAAGCAAGTTAATCTTACCTCACCCCCCCCCCCCCCCCCCACCCCCCTCCAAAAAGAAGAAGAAAAAAGCAAAGCAAAAGAGTGACATAAATTTATGAAAAATGTGTATGGTCTGATGCACCAGTCCATACAGAACAGAAACACAGTTGTTCAAATTAAGCTACCGTACCACCCCCCACCCCCCAACCTCCTAAAGGTAACAGTGACCCTTATGACTGACCTTTGTTCTGAGTGGTTCAGGATAACCACCAGGTGGCTCTCCAAGGGCACCCTGGAAGAACTCGACAACAGACTTGGGGAAGGACAACTCGGTGGCCTTTTCCTCCACTAGTTCCGGTGTCAGCTTGTTCTGAACCATGAACTGGGCCAGGTCACCCACTACCTTTGAAGACGGCGTCACCTGTAAAATAAGTCATCTTCTAATGTTAAAGGCGGTCCCTAGAGAAGGTGCAAGCTGGCCTGAAAATTAGGAAAATGGGCAAATATTTCTCATCTGCAGGATTTCTTGCCCATCTGCAGGATTCACATGGTTCTTCTGTCAATATTTACACATCTGAAATCCATCCAGCATTTTCTCCCTTCCTGCCAACACAGGCATGGCAGGAGACATAGTCCCACTGCATTTTCTGCCTTCCCACTGACACAGGCACGCATTAATTTTCTCCCTTCCCACCAACACAGGCACGCATTTCCTCCCTTCACACCAACACGGGTATAGCTGGAGACATAGTCTCACTGCATTTCCTCCCTTCCCACCGACACAGGCATGCATTAATTTTCTCCCTTCCCATCAACACAGGCATGCATTTTCTCCCTTCCCACCAACACATGGATGTGTTTTCTCCTTTCCCACCAACACAGGCATTTTCTCCCTTGATGTCAACAGAGACATGGCTGGAGGCGTAGTCCCATTGCATTTTCTCCCTTCCCACCAACACATGGGTGCGTTTCCTCCCTTCCTACCAACACATGGGTGCATTTCCTCCCTTCCTACCAACACAGGCATTTTCTCCCTTCCCACCAACACATACATGCATTTTCTCCCTTCACACCAACACAGGCATGCATTTCCTCCCTTCACACCAACACAGACAGGCATTTCCTTCCTTCACACCAACACTGGCATGCATTTCCTCCCTTCACACCAACACAGGCAGGCATTTCCTCCCTTCACACCAACACAGGCAGGCATTTCCTCCCCTTTCCGTGTGTCTGCACCCACCTTGGGCAGGTCTCCAAGCAGCTTGTTGGCCACGGAGTACGTCTTCTTCACCTCCTCAAACTGGTCAGCCAGACCAAGGCTGAAGGCCTGGAATTGCAGGTTAGTGTACTGGCCACCTGCACAAACACACACATCACACAATGTACACACACAGCACACACTGAATATACACACACAAACACACCACACAATGTTAACACACACCACAAAGTGTGCACACACACATATACACATGAAAATAACTTCCACGCTGCACATTTTATCCTCATGATTACCTACAGGGATTTTTTTAATTTTATTTCTTTGATCCTTTGCAGAACATTCTGGTTGTCTGACAAAACCAAAACATCGGCCAAACATGAAACAACATATCAGTGACAAGAAAAAGCTGCAAAAACAAGCAAATGGTACTTGACGCTGACAATAATGAGTTGTCAAAAACCAACCAAACCACACCTGTAATTGCTTGGAGACCTCACTCACCTGGGATTTCATTTTTGTAGATGTCAGCATTTCCACTTTTCATGGTGACGGTGCACTCAAATGGTCCGTACAGGCTGCGTGTCTGTTCCCAGTAGGCTGAGTAAGCCGACACGGTGTCCAGCTCAAATCCTACACAGCAGACAAGAGTGGACATCTGAAGTGTGGAAATATCCAGCAGATCTATGCCGCTTTTTCTTCAGTCTGTCTTTTTTCACCAGGTTTCCACCTGTCACTTTTCATCAGATTTCCACCTGTCCTTTTTCACCAGGTTTCCACCTGTCTTTTTCACCAGGTTTCCACCTGTTATTTTTCACCACGTTTCCATCTCTTTTTTCACCAGGTTGCCACCAATCAGGCTGTACGTTTTATTTCCTTCTGTCTGGCTTGCATGTGCAGCCTGCAGTCCCTCTGATGGAGGTACCCACACCGTCATGAGGAACATGGCCCAAACCCAGAGCATTTAAGCCTTTGCCTGAATTATTACATATCCTGCTTGATCATCTTCCTGACTATGAAGCAACCATGTCCCTACACTGACACCCTGTGGAGTATCAACATTATCTTTTACCCAGAAGAGTTCCTGCACATGACACTACCACCACCACCACTACTACACATCAGTGTCCACTGGACCACCTCCATGTCTGTGTCTTGTACAATGCTCTCACAAGGACCCACAACCACCACTACTACACATCAATGTCCACTGGACCACCTCCATGTCTGTGTCTTGTACAATGCTCTCGCAAGGACTCACAACCACCACTACTATATAATATACATCAACGTCCACTGGACCACCTCCATGTCTGTGCTGCATACAATGCTCTCACATGGCCCCACAACCACCACTACTATACATCCACATCCACAGACCACCTCCATATTTGTGTCTCGTACAATGTTCTCACATGGCCCCACAACCACCACTACTATACATCAACATCCACAGACCACCTCCATATTTGTGTCTCGAACAATGTTCTCACAACGCCCCACAACCACCACTACTATACATCAACATCCGCAGGACCACCTGCACATCTGTGTCTCATACAATGTTCTCACAACGCCCCACAACCACCACTACTATACATCAACATCCACCGGACCACCTCCATATTTGTGTCTTGTACAATGTTCTCACAATGCCCCACAACCACCACTACTATACATCAACGTCCACAGACCACCTCCATATTCATGTCTCGTACAATGTTCTCACAACGCCCCACAACCACCACTACTATACATTAACATCCACCGGACCACCGGAACATCTGTGTCTCATACAATCCTCTCACAACTCCCCACAACCACTGCTACTATATATACATCAACGTCCACTGGACCACCTCCATGTCTGTGTCTTATACAGTCCTAGCTCTCACAAGGCCCCACAACCACCAGTACTATTTATACATCAACATCCACTGGACCACCTCCATATCCGTGTCTCGTACAACGTTCTCACAAAGCCCCACAACGGCTCCCATGGCCCTTAGCTTAAACCCACCAGAGCTGTACCAGAATCAAGCGAAGTTCTCTTGCAGGGTGCCACATGTACAAATGCCCTCACCATCTCTTCACTATGCCCACAAATATCCCCAAATCTGCATCCAGTGACCGAGTCTCTCAGAACAATCCCCCCCCCCCCCCCCCCATGTGTACATGCACTGGAGTCTGTGTACACACACTGAGTCTTACCTGTGTCAAGTGGGGTCCGTTCGCAGGATGCCACGACAGCCCCCATGCTGGGCTGTGAGGTCATGCCGGACATGGAGTCCACCGCCACATCCACCACATCAGCGCCAGCCTGCGCAGCTGCAAGCATGGCCGCTACGCCAGCGCCGGAAGTGTCATGGGTGTGCACGTGGATGGGGATGTCTGGGTACTTGTCGCGGATGGCTGACACAAGCAGCTTGGCAGCCTGTGGGCGCAGCAAGCCGGCCATGTCCTGGGGAGAGAGGGTTTGGAGCAGTTAGACCATGGACAGCCCGGAAAGGCACTGGAGCATGGAGCAGCCTGAAGGTACGTTTCATGAACTGTGCGCAGATGGGAGCAAATGAGTTAACCCCTTCACTGACAGGCTTTGCGCATGCCAGGTGGTAGGAAAAATGTAATCAGTTTATGTACTTACACTCTTTTTCTCCCAGTTTTCTCAGTTCACGGAATATCATCATACAATTGCACATGATGGTTACAGGCATACATTGTAAATTTTAATCAGTTTATGTACTTACACTCTTTTTCTTGTAGTTCTCTCAGTTCAAGGAATATTATCATAAAATCGCACATGATGGTTGGGCGTATGTTGTACTACGACCCCGGATGAATAACACAGCATACTTTATGTCAGCACCATTTTTAACTGTTGCTGAACACTAACTACACCACCGCTTCTGACTGTAACTCCAACACTTAAGACTCTGCCAATCACTGCAGTCAAACACATTTTACACCACAATGTTCTGCCTGTAGTTCTACACACACACACACACACACACACTCACACATATATATATAGATACATACATATATATATGTACTGACTCCACCATCTTTGACTCCAATCACATTTTACATGATCACCATTTTTAACTGTAGTTCAACACATAAATTAGGACACTGACATTTCTGACTGCAGGCAAACACATATTAGACTATTACACATGATTTGGTACTGTGGTCAAACACCTAGCATACCTTGATGGCCAAAATGTGCGTTCCTGCCTTGATGAGCTGAGTGGACAGGTCCATGTAATAGTCCAGGTTGTACTTGGTCTTTGTCGGGTCAGACACATCGCCAGTGTACGACATCGCCGCTTCAATCACCCCACCTGACCCACACACAGAGACAAACCCAACGGCAGTCAGCGGTGTTGACGTTGCTTCACTGGTGGTTGAGGTCAGACCTCCACAGAACACTGTGGATATGGGATCAAACCTCCACAGAACACTCGATATCAGGTCAAACATCAACAGATCGCTCTGGACACAGGGTTAGACCTACACAGAACACTCTGGTAGATAAGTCGGCTTTTAATGCCCAGTACAAAATGCTCCGGACACTGGCTAAAACGTCCACAGAACACTCCGGACACTGGCTAAAACGTCCACAGAACACTAAAGAATGTTGGGTCAAATCCCCAAAGAAGACTGGATATGGGGTCAAACCTCCACAAAACACTGAATACGGGGATAAACCTCCACATAACACTCTGGATATAGGGTAAAACCTCCACAAAACTCTCAGGACATTGGGCCAAGCCTCCACAGAACACACATGATATTGTGCCCATGTGCCTAGCCCAAAGACCCTCTCAGTAACACTGAGGGCAAAACAAATCACACTACATTCAAATGTTCACACAACCAGAGCACATGGTGATCCCACCCCTCCGCAGTCTTATACTGTGGACTAGACCAGGGTTGTGATCTGTGTAACAGTTTGGACCTGTTAAAATTATAGACAGCTGGTACATCTTGACCTGATGTCGCCATGCTCGACTGATTCTTGTTTCTGTCACATCAAATGCAAGGTGCCACTGCTCTGAAACTCCACAGGCAGTCAGCAAAACAGACACCTGCGCCTGCATGTAGCCAGCTAGACTGGACAGGCCAACAGAAAGCATGCCTGACCTGCATTTCCCACAGCGTCAATGCCAACCACGATGTTGGGCACGTAGTTCAGGGAGTCAAAGATGCGGAAGATGTCCATGCCGTGCTTCACTGCCAGATCACAGAACCTGCAAAAATCACCAAGTTCATCATTTCTAAGTCATTGCAGTTAGTTAGGAGTCCATAAATGCCATGAGGGTTTCACTGTAGGTAAACAGTAAAACATCACATTCTCTTGTAATACTGGAGGGTAGTGTTGCTCTTGCAGCTGCTGTAGCCCCCGGCCCCCCGGCTGGGGGAAGCACTCTTCTTGCTGTAGCCTTCCCAGGTAAACACTAAAACATCACATTCTCAGGTAGGATAGAGCAGTGCCATTCTTGCAGCTGCTGTAGCATTACCCAGGTAAATGCTTGAGCATCACATTCTCAGGTAGGACTGGGTAGTACTGCTCTTGCAGCTGCAGTCACCTTACCCAGTAAAGTGATTCAAATTTCCCACAAGGATTCAAGAAATGTCAAGAGAAAAAGGTCGGGGGGAGAGCAATTTTTTAAAACTTTAATAAATGGTATCCTGTTTACTATACTTGTCATACACATGCTCTCCTACACTGGAATGCCTGAAGAAAAGACAGACAAACCACATATGCTACAATTCTCACAGATCCAAATCTTAACCGCCTTGCTACAAAGAGGAAAACTGGAATGGGAAGCCCATACTGGCACATGAACATTTCTAATATTCACCTTTGACTCCAGTGACTCTACCATCCTGCACATGCTAGAGTCACGGAAAATACCTGAGCAGATAGGTTCAGATGTCATGCATCTGGGAAGACCAGAGGTGCTGAGGAGCTTGAGACACTGTGTTGAGGAGCTTGAGAAACTCACTACCTGTGTGCACAAAGCCAAGGACACCTCAGCCTTGATTGCTAGTATGGTGCAGAAAGAGGCAGTGCTCAACAATAATGCTTTAAGGACAAGACAGGGCCACTGTCAATCAGAAGGACTGGGCCACTGCCAACACAGGAGTGGCTCCAGAGGCAATGCCAGGGAAACCTTTGAGAGACAGGGTGCAGACCATACCAAGCATGTAGAGACCACATTGTACCAAACTGAACTAAAAAGAAAAGTGCATGGATGGTGCTCTGACTGGAATCCCTTACTTGAAGACAACGTTGTCCGGGTAATTTGTGTAGCCGACAGCGTTGGCTCCTCGCAGCAGCATCTGAAAGGGAATGTTGGGAATGCGCTTCCGCAGATGGTCCAGGCGTTCCCATGGGCACTCGTGCAAGAAGCGCAGTGCCACATCAAACGTAGCACCTGTCATGAATAGAGAAGCATTCTGTGTGTGAGCACAGTCATCCAATCTGGCATACACACAAGCTAAAGCTCCACTGTTGAGTGAAAACATTCTCAAAATTTGAACTTTTTTCTTAACCCCAAGTAACTCATTACCTGCAGCATGGCCACAGAAATCTACACTGCCATGTTCACTGGTTGATCAGTTAAATCCATCAGAATTGGAGGTCATGTGACTATAGTGACCAGTAATAGTCTATAGCAACTAGTCTGGGTGTACAAGTGATTGGAGAAGGATGTCATGGGCACATAATGTTCTGCATATAGAACTGGAATGAATGAATAAAAGTCACACCTTTCATGCAACCCATGTCCTCTAAACATAAACTGCACTAACAATCACCAAAACTACAGCGCTTTGCTGGCACTGTAGCAGCTTCAGTTGTACCCCCCTCCCCCAACCCAAAGGTTTGTTGGATGAAATCAGTATTTCTGGCCAACAAAAAATAGCATGTGACAATTAGATACTGCCTAAATGCTCGGCCATCAGCAAAATGGTCAGGCTCTACACAGCAAACCTGAAAACAAGCACCCTGTCCTTGACTGGGCAACAGACAGATAAATAGTTGTTAATGCTTAGTCAATAATAATACTCAAGTATTTATAAAGTGCAAAATCCTGTCCACAGAGACTATTCTCAGTGCATATGCACACACACATGCACACACACATATATCCACACACACACACACACAGTCAAACACACACATGAGCATACTGATTATACAAAGCTTAATCAACACACAAGGGAGTTAATCAGAGCTCAAAAGACGTCACACAAGTACAACAACAAAGACCTGAGTCACCTACATTAACTCACCTAGCACGCGTGTAAATACAAGGTTCATAAACTCCACCAGATACCTCTGATGTAACTCCCTCGTTTGTTGATTCTACATGAGCGCTCTGGGCCTCATTTTGTTTCGGATTTATACAAAGCTTAACTTACACAACTTAAAACAGGCAGCAAAAAGAGACTTGAGACGGATGAATTTTGAAAAAAGAAGTCAACCACGAAGATTACAACAGGGCAACCTCACGACTTGAGGCGGATGCATACACCAGCATGGGACAGAAAACATGGCAGGTCTACAGATTTGGGAAAAAGAAGTCAACCACGATGACGGTTACAACAGGGCAACCCAGACTCAGTGGGCATCCACTTACCGCCCCAGTTCTCCAGGCTGTAGAGCGGGCTGAAGTTGTGGGCCACATAGGGAGCAATGCGGTTCAGATCGTAGGTGCGGACGCGGGTGGCCAGGAGAGACTGGTGAGCGTCCCTCATGGTGGTATCCATCAGCAGCAGACTCTTGTGCTGACGCACTTTCTTGGCAAACGCCTCGGGGCCCTCGGCGACCAAGATGTCACGCCAGCCGGTCGGAGGCTTGGTGGCTGGTGAGGGAAAGAGACCGAATAGCCTTGGTGAGACATGAAAACAGCAAAATGAGGGAAGGGGGTTGGGTAGGGATGGGGATGGGGGTGGTAGCATGACCAAGCTATTGATGTCACATTGACTGGGTTTGGTCAAACAAAGTCACTGATGTAATGAAGCAAAGTAATTTTGTGGGATGATTAATGTAACGACGCAAAGCTGTTGGGTAGGGGGAAAGTGATCAGAATGGGACCACTGGCGGGGTGTTCCTTTGACAGTTCCTGTCACAGCACACAAACACACACACACACGCACACACACACACGCAAACACACACACACACACACACATATGCATATACACACACACGTACACGCACACACACACACACGCACACACACACATACACACACACACACATGCATGCACACACACATGCATCCATACACACACACACACACACACATGTATGCATGCACACACACACACACACACACACGCATGCATACATACACACACACACGCACACACACACACACAGACACACGCGTGCAAATCAGTTTGGACCCATTTCTCTATCAAAATCTGATGCTCACTGAGACTGGTCAAGAGGACAAACAAAAGAAGCGAGTCGTATAAAGCCTGAGCTAGGACATCACCAACAGCCAACCTAATACAGCAACTGTTTCATTTTCCTTATACAACGGAGACCTTGCTGGAATTGGTTGTCATGCTGGAACCACCTACAAAACAAATTAGTGTTGCAAACACGTACATATGTATTAACATGTTCAGAGTAAGCTCATACCAAAGCTAACTCCATTTTACTTACAAAATACAAATCATAAATCCCCCCCCCCCTCTCCATTGTGGCTTTATTTTCTCAAATTCAAGGTCACAGAAATTAAGTTCAAAATACTGATATTCAGTACCCACTATTGCAAAGGCTATAAGAATCAAGCTGAAAAGATCAACACTTCCTACTCAGTCATTTCAGTGATGGGATTTTAAGCATACATGCTGACAACACAAGCAGTGATGTACTGAGTGCCAGGCACATGATTCGAGACCTGAGAGATGTAATTTAAAGACTTGAGAGCTTTGAGGCGAAAATATTAAAATGCATTGCATTTTATTAATACTGAAACCCTTCCCACCACTGTCATAAGAGGAGAAGAGCTAGGTTTTAATTTAATACAATGACAATTCACAGAACATGGCTTGAAAAAAAGGGGTGAGAAAAAAAAGAAGTGAAAAGGATACAATGAATGTAGAACATATTTTATGCACATGTGCACAGCAAATGTAATGTATCAGTATTAATATATAGCCCTCAGAATCACAATGCAAGCATGCAATGAAATGATATGAGCACCCTGGCAAGTCCATCCTCCCATCACCACGTTAAGGAAAATTCTACCTCATGCTAACAATCAGCTTAAAGTTCACCACAAACTTTCCTGACAAGTGGACAGTGTTTTGTTGCTCATTGTTCTTGAGCACAATTGCACAGAAAGGTGGACACTTTCATTCAAACTGAACTGTGAAGATCCAAACACATGAAAGGTTAAAAGTAACACTTATTTATTGACAATATAATGCACTGTGAAGGTGACGCAGCACGTTCAAGAAGGGGGTAAACGCAGTAGCCTGTGACACTGACCTTGAACACAGCAATCCAATATTTTCACTCGTCATTTAGGCTTATGATGATCTACCATCAAAACTAATTTAGTTGTAACTGAATCATTAGTTCAGATGATATAGCAGAAACAGTCATATTTTGATGACTTAATTATAAGCCTTGACATGTGACACTGGCCTTAAAGACAGTAACCCGGTTCATTCTTTCTCTTTTTCTCACATTCTTGACACTCTAGCTCAAGTTGATGTGTCACAATGTGAGAGGACATCATTAAAAAATAAACCCCAAAAAACCTGAAATACAAAACAAACAAAACACACACAAAAACAACACAAAACACAAACAAACAAGTTAAATAAAACTTCACAAGCTTCAATATCTAGGAGTACTATAATAAAAACGATAAGAATGACAGATTTCTTGATTTTTAAAGATCGCCCTGATATAACCGCACCGGTTGACTGGGCGTAAAACACCAACTTACTTACTACTGATTTTTAAAGATGGTCTTACTGATATATTTTAGAACAGCAAGGTAAGCATATACTCTTCCAAGAACTATTTCACAGCCATGCAAAAGCTAGAGCTAACCAAACAGGGAGGAGCATTACACCAAACACTACAGGAAGAATGAAAACACTATGACACACAGACACTGATCTGAACTTCTGATTCAGTCCAGAATCAGCAAA
>JABMCL010000196.1:222500-237500 GCA_018857735.1 Alviniconcha marisindica
GAAAATCAAGGAAGTATCTTGACACAATCTGGTTCACATAAATTAAATAAAAACTGTTTTGTGATACAGTTACATTGTAACTGGATTTTAACGTCCTGTCACTGGGTCATTGCTGGATGAACTAATACCCTCAAAGTCAAACCACGATTAATATTATTTCCAGTTAACACGATATATATATACTGATCCGAGTCAAATGAACAAACATAACACAGGAAATCCCAGATCAGACAAGAAAGTTTACACTCCTGAATGCAGCAACAGGAAACCCAGCAAAACTGATGCAGGTCGAAGAAAGGACCTGATGTGCATCAAAATGATGCATTGATTTTCTAGTACTGTAGCTGACTGTTGCACAACAAACTTCCAGTTAACAACTCTACCAGGCGGCTCTAACTAACACCTTGCACGTTTGATGAAAGGACCTGATGTGCACCAAAACGATTCACTGATTTTCTAGTACTGTAAACTTGCAGTTAACAACTCTACCAGGCGGCTCTGACTAACACCCTGCACATCTACTCCACACCACAGACACAAAGCGTATAATTAGACATAGTAAATCTCTTCCTCAGTCTTTAGTAAGAAGCATTAAATGCGTTGAGTACACTTGCTAAACTTCTGAAAAATAATATTTCAGCATTAATAATACAACACAAATTGAGAGGAAAGCCAAAAGTTACGAGAAACAGAGAAGAAAAACTAATTTTTTTTAAACATGACGGTGGGAAAAGACAAGCAGGAGACAACTGGAGTTTTCTGCAGTTCTTACCCTTTCCTTGCTCATCTGTAATATCATTGTCACACCAATTAAACACAATGTTCATTATGAGGTTAGTTTAGTCACACTCCTTTCTTTCCCAACCTCATTCATATAAAAGCTTTTTACAAAAACAACAAAAACAAACAGACCAAACAAGGAAAGACAAGAGATGAAACACGAGTCAGTCTGTTCATTTTCCAGGAGACAACACAGGTTATGGACTGAAATATTAAGTTGGGCAAAGGGGCTAAACCGCGGATGGGTGTGCATGACTCTGATCCCAGCACAGAACTGACAGTTAAGGACCACACAAGGCATATATACTTGCAGCCAAAAGTTCACTAATTCTACACACTTTGATATTTGTTGTATTTGAAATTTATCCTTACATGCTTTCACTTACAGTCTAATGTTCAACAAACATTCACTGTTTGACATCAGTCATAAACTTGAAATTTCTATCCTTGTGTTTTCACCTATGGCCTTATGTTCAACAATCATCCAGTTTACATATACCACAGTTGAAATCTCTTTCCATATGCTTTCACTTAAGGCCTGATGTTCAACAACCATACACAGTTTACAACACACTCCGAGCATCGCTTTCCGGCACCTTCCTCCAAACTCTGCCAGATTTAGTTATGCCACTGAAGGGGCACTCTTTATCTCCACGCAGCTGTTCAGTGAGTGACGCAGTCAGTGCCTGCCGAAAGGTTAGGGTACTAATATGACTGTAGAAGCAACCTAGCGCCAAAGCATGTACGTAAACATGAGATGCATTCACCCCACGTAAAAAAAGAGTTCTGTCTCGATTCAAATGATTGTGGTTTTATTTGTGCTGGTGTAAACTTTGTTGGCGGCTATAAATGATGCGCCTTGTTTTATTTGAGTTGTTTGTAACAAACTTATTACTGTTTGAGCACCAGCAAAAAACTGCTCGTTAGCTGACAGCTTTCTGGACCTGATGGCGTAACTAAATACGGCAGTGGTTGAAGGAAGGATGTTGTAAACCAGTGCTTGGAGTTTGAGTTTACAACTGTCACAGTTAAAATCTCTATCCATATGCTTTCACTTATGGCCTGCTGTTCAACAATAATGCACAGTTTACATCTATCACAATTGAAATCTATATCCATGTACTTTTGCTTACACCCTTACCATTCACACAGTGTGATATTTATTACACTAAAACCATCTCTCCATATGCTTCTACAGATGAGGTTTACAGCTAAAGCCAAAGACAATACCTTGAGGCACACCATGCCCAGAAGGATAAACAAGTATTTATCAACGAACGAACTAGCGCAGGTATACACACTGCAACGCATTCCCCGGAAGGCTGCATCACACCTTAAACGTAACTAGAGGAGAGAGAATCAATACACAAGGGAGTTAATTAGCGCTCAAAATACGTAACACAAGTACAACAAAGACCCGAGTCATCTACGGTAACTCTCACCTGGCATGTGTGTAAATACAAGGTACATAAACATGCATGCCAGGTTAGAGTTACTGTAGGCAACCCAGGTCTTTGTTGTTTGCTAGTGTTACATATTTTGAGTGCTAATTAACTCCCTTGGGTTCTGATTCTGCACAAGGGCTTTGGGCCTCATTCCGTTTCATTTTTAGCACACACAGAGAGAGAGAAAAGCAAAAAAGGCTGACTAACCTTCATCTTGAAGTTGGTAATCATGAAAATTCATATATTTACGACGGATTAAATTTGCTAGGCTATTGCAAAACACATCATCTAATAATAATAAAGACAGTTGCTCACTCTAGCAAGAACAGGACAGAAAACCCCCAGAAAAGAACCCAAACAAAACAAAAAACAAAACATGTTCTACAGCCCATTTAAAAGATGGGGGGGGGGGGGGGGGTGTGAACAACAACAAAAGAATCTACTTATTTTCTCTCTCTCAAAAGTCGGGATATGATAAGAACCCTAGAGCCGGAGAAGATCCCCTAGGGAATGGAGACGTGCACACCCATCACCCAAGCCAGAGAAGAACTGGACTCACCAACAGGCACAGGTGGGACAGTGGGGACGATGTCGGAGGGAGGGATTTTCGTGGCGAGGGGGGTGGAGGGCCCGTTGACCATGACCTGCCCCAGGTAGTACAGCAGTTTCTGGGCGCGGTTCTGGGAGGCGGTGAACTGGAACAGCTGGGGGTTTTCGTCGATGAAGTACGTGTCCACCACGCCCGTCAGGAACTTCTCATTTTGCAGCACGTTCAACAGGAAGGGGCTGTTGGTCTGAAATTGCAAACACACTGAGTCTTACTTTCCCATCAGGCAGATCGGATGGTAGGGCAACTCCAGGGAAAATTTCTGGGCGGAGCTCTGGCTTGGTGCAGAATGCCCTTATTTCTTCTTGTTCTGTGTAGCCGACCAACTTCTTGAGATACAAAAGTGTAAGTTCACACTGATATGGTGTATGTGTGTTTAGCTGTAACCTGCCCCCTATACTTTTGGCAGAATGACCTAGATCTTTACAATGTTTGTTAGTTAGTTGGTGCTTTGAGCCCAGTCAACCACAAAGGGTTATTATATCAGGGGTAACAACAAATTCAGGTTTATCTCCTAGTTATTTATAAAGGAAAGTGTAAAACGTTCTACATAAAAGTTCTGAACAACTCTTTAAAAATATTTCACAAAAACATTGCTTTAACACGCTTCATATTTTGTAAAACACATTTATAAAGGGAAGTGTAAAAACGTTCTACATAAAAGTTTTGAACAATTCTTTAAGAATATTTCACACAAACATTACCTTAACACGCTTCATATTTTGTAAAACACACCAATCTCATGCAAGAAATCAAAAATGATTTCAGGATTCACATTCCGAAAGAGTGAGTACAAAGATTTCTGTTCGAAATATTTTTTCATGACTTCCAACAATTCAGCACATTCAATCAATATATGTTTAACTATAAGTACAGTATTACATGCAACACAAACAGATCTTTATATGCTACAATAGTAACATGAGAGAGATTAACATACGGTAACATAGTTCATTGATGTTTAATTGAATAGACCCACAGCCCCTTTCAATAGGGGAACAAGACTCACACAGCCTGAGGGAGAGAGAGAGAGAGAGAGAGAGAGAGAGAGAGAGAGAGAGAGAGAGAGAGAGAGAGAGACAGAGAGAGACAGAAGAGACAGACAGACAGACAGACAGAGGAGCAGACACAGTCCAAGACATACTTTGACACCTCTGATGCGGAACTCTTTGAGAGCACGCAGCATCTTGGAGCAGGCAGTGGGATGGTCACGAGCATGAGCAATAACTTTGACCAGCAAGGAATCGTAGTATGGGGAGATGACAGCACCAGCGTAGGCAGATGCACTGTCCAGGCGGATGCCCATACCTTCACCACTACGGAAAACCTGAAACAAACAAAATACAATGAAAAATGATAGAATGAACACTGCAAACTCTGGGTGTGTGTGTGTGTGTGTGTTGTGTGAGTGTGTGTGTGTGTGTGTGTGTGTGTGTGTGTGTGTGTGTGTGTGTGTGTGTGTGTGTGTGCACGTGTTGCATATATGTGGGGGGGGGGGGGAAAGAGATAACTGGTTTTTATCACCCAATCAATCATGGTGGGTATCACATATTTTCATTGGCAGATTCAAGTGACACCATGGCAGTAAACGGGTAAAATGCCAAAAAAGATATAGAGAGAATTACTTTCTGAACAGACCTCAAACTTTGAAATCCAAACTGAATCAATCCCAGATCATGGAAATTTAAGGGTATCAAAACGAGCTTTGCTGATTTTCTTCAGAGCCAGCCAGAAATAACAGATAAAGAAAATTTTTTACAGAGCATACAAGTCTTACTATATTTGACTACTCTTTTCGCAGCAAGTCTCAAGTGATTCTGCTTCCATATGTATCTAAATCTGGGCCGCCTCCTCAAAAGGTTCTCACGGCAAAAATGTTCCTCAAGAAGGGGAAAAATAAAAAAATAAAAAAATTGTTTGAACCTCAATGCGCCCAGTGTCTGGCTGAAAGTTACGAGCTGGATCCTCGGTGGTCATGCGACACTGAATGGCGCAGCCGTTGAGATGGATCTTGTCCTGTGTGAGGTCAAGGTCTTTCAGCGTCTTGCCCTCTGCAATTCTGATCTGGGCTTGCACAAGATCCACTCTGTACAGAATCAATATTTCTCATGAGGACAAGATACAAATTCGGCACAGGATCAAGAAACATTTCTCATCAGGACAAACTGGAAATACAGATCCACTCTGTGCATGACCAATATTACTCCGGTGGGCAACATGGAAATTCACGCACATTCACACTGCACAGATCAACATTTGTCATAAGGAGGATAAGGACATTATACAGGTCTACTCTGCACATAACTCTACAAACATTTTAGAATGCCCCACCTTATATCAAAGCCCTAAGTGTGTACATACACATGACATACAACTCAGCAATCATCACAAAAGAGACCACTAAGCAGCAATCACAGACTAAAACACTACAAAAATATGTAAGCACCTGCACCAATAACAGGTTATTATCCTTGGCTGCACTGTTTGTCTTTGAAAAATTATGCCACATATGCTGTTCTGATCAATTTAAAAAAAAAATGAATGACAAAATCAGTGAACATTTCCACTTTCCCACACTATGGCATGTATCTCAGTGTTTGACATGTGTTCGTCATGTTTTGCTTGTTGGCTATGACGCTGCCACAATTGTGCCTTATATTTGGAAGTGCCTTACCTGTAGATTTTTTTCACTTTTAAGTCATATTTCGGGGGGGGGGGGGGGGGGGGGGGGGGGGGGGGGGGGGGGGGGGTGTCTGTGTCTGTTGTTAGTATTATTGTAAAGCACCCTTTGATCCGACCTTGTGTGGTAGATGGGTGCTCTAGAAATCCTTTTTTTAAATTATTACACATGCTGACAACCCCTCCCCCCACCTCCCTCACCCGGTCACTTGTTCCGTCACAGTGTGCTCCACTTGCAGCCTGGCGTTGACTTCAATGAAGTAATACTGGCCGTTCTTGTCCAGCAAGAACTCAACTGTCCCTGCGTTCTCGTAGCCCACGAAAGTGGCCAGACGCACAGCATCGGTGGCCATCTTCATCCGCAGCTCACTGTCCAGCTGGGGGGCCGGGGCGATCTCCACCACCTTCTGGTGACGGCGCTGGACTGAGCAGTCTCGCTCAAACAGGTGAACCACGTTGCCTGCGCTGTCGCCTGCACGAAGACAAGGTCAGTCAAGGACTGAAGAATATTGGTGAATACCACCACCAATGGCAAAACAAGAGTTGAGGGAGGAAGGGGGGGGGGGGAGATAAAGGGGAAGAGAGAGAGAGACAGACAGACAGAGAGAGAGAGAGAGAGACAGAGAGAGTGAGACAGAGAGAGACAGAGAGAGCAAGCAACTTGTTGTTTTACGAGACAGAAAGAGAGCTGTATTGTGAACATGTCAAAAGACTTCAGTGTGAAAGTTCCCATTTCAGCAGCAATTAAAAAAAAAATTGTTTGCATGACACATGGTTATTAATCTAAAATGACAAAGACTTAGCCTCAGTCATTTTCCATTGCATTGCTCATAATGCTTCCCGAATCAGTGCAGGACACAACATGACAAGCCATTTGAAAATGAATCAAATTGTTTGGGCATTTTTTATTCTCTTCCATAAACTGTATGAGATTCACCAGCAGCAAAGAAGAACCCAGTTACTATTTTGACAAACAGACATTCAAAAGATGGGACCCTGTCCAGACTTCATCAGCTTGGAAGGGCAGAATTTATTGGATGAAAAATGCCTGTGTTGGATATCACAGTGCATCAAATTTTAGGCATTGTGTGTCCCTTCTTCTCTGTAAATCTTGAAATTTATTGGTGTTCAAAACTTGAACTCTATAAGATTTAAAAAAAAATGTTTTAAAATCTAAACCCCAAAAGAAAACAAACAAATGCGAACAGAACTTTAAAAAAATAGTCTCTAAAACTGAAGACAAAGTTTCAAATCTAAGCATAATTATATGCATAAAAAAACATGACCTTTGACACAAGAATAACAAAACACAACAATGGCAGGCTACCCCCCCATCCCCCCCACATACACAAACAAAAACAAACAAAACAAAAAATCTAAAAATCAATCAAATCAAAATTAAAAACCTGTCTAGCACACATTTAAAACTGAGTTTGCATGGGCATTCATGTGCACATGGAACCAAGAATGAAAAGGTGAAAAAATTAAGGACAACAACAAGCAACAAACAATAAAATAATGTGTACAACCTACTCACATTCAAAACACATAGTTTGTCTGGTTCAAGAGCACTAAGACCTAATTCAGGATTATTACCAAAATACATCAGTGTAAGCCTCTTGAAGCAATCTACTAGAAAACTAGAAATGATCTTGTCTGTGCACTCCCCTTTAAAGCCTGTCCTTCTCATGTCCAAACCCTCATATAGTTCAGTTCAAGACAGTATTTATATGCTCTGGGACTGGAAAGCCCATATGTGCTCCACCATGTCTCTTAGAAGTCTCCCCAGTGTACAGTTTTTAAAATAATTCCACTGTTCGTCTGATTGACAATGGCTCTTTCTTATCCTTTCACAGAAGATCACTAAGCGCTTTCTCTCCTCTGCATCCAATTTTGTTTCCTCTTCGACCATTTGCAACATTCCAACGTCAGTAACTTGAATACTGTGTGTGCATTGGATTTGTATAATAATGTGCATAGTGCTTACACCCTTCTGTATTTTGTATTCTCTTCCGGGTGATCAATGGTGTGGTGTCCTTGGCTTTGTGCCCATAGGTAGTGTTTCAAGCTCCTCAAAACTTCAGATCTTCCCAGGTGCAAGCCACGTGACAAATTAAATCCAACAGCATGACTAGCATATATTATTTGGAACCACGGACAGACATGTATACAGGAAGGCATACAGACAGACACATGGACAGACAGACAGACTGACCAACTCACCCAGCAGCTGCACCTCAATGTGACGAGGACGTTCAATGAACTTCTCTATGAACAGCAATCCATTGCCAAAGGCAGCCAAGGCTTCAGAGTATGCACGGGTGAAGTTCTCCTCAACTTCCTGTGTGACGTGCACACAGACACACACACAGATGCATACACACACGCAGACACACACACAGATGCATACACACACGCAGACACACACAATCAGACTGAGTAAGATGACTGATCAACAGATGAGATCAAGATACTGTGTTACGGTAGTAGCATGGTTTAACACAAATATGCTACCACACTATAGACGGAGTTCTAAACTGACCAATTTTTATCTTCAAGTCCAGTTCAGTGTGGGTCAGACCAATATCTCATCCAAGCACCAGGGAAAGCCCATATGTGTTCTGTCCAGCCTTTCAGAAGTTCATCTGAATGTTGCCCTTGAAACAGCTCATAACATAGATTTTTATGGTGTGGCACCTTTCTCAGCTAGGATGAGTACATCGTGCTTTACAATCTAGTACAATAACCAACTTTATTTAAAGATGCAATGCTGACCTGACAGAACAAGACTTGTCTTTTCAAAGCAGATTATCAACAGCTGCCTTTAACCAGATAATCAATTTTTCTTGCTTTTACTCAGCTCTTCTAGCCATTATTAATAATAATGTACATTTACCATGCGCTCATCAAGACCCTGAGTGCTCACATGATACACATGAATCTAAATACAATATTCTATGCACACATAGAGCACAGTCCTACCAAAACAATTTACATAGGGTATTATATGGAAACACACACACCACACATCTACACACACACAATGTATGCACATGCACACACAAACACATGTACACACACACACACACAAACACACACACACAGACACACACACACAGACACACACACACACTCACACACACACACACTGACTGTAGCACAAACCGGGTATTAATATCAGTTGGGGTGGAAATACTGTGAGAAGAGGAAGGTTTTCAGTTTGGCTTTAAAAGATGACAGGGTTGTGCAATGTCAGTGAGCACTGCCCCACCCATGTCCACCACTGGCTAGCTACAGAAAGCACCACCTGGCAAATGCGGCATAATGCCTCACCTCCATGGTCCTGACGACACGCATACCTCGACCACCGCCGCCGAAAGCTGCTTTGAAAATGACAGGCAGACCGTACTCCTTACAGAACTCCTTTGCTTCATCCGCCGACGACACGGGGCCCGGGGAGCCAGGAACCACCTGCACACCTGCAATCACCTTCCCTCGTGACTTGGACTGACTGCTTTCTTGCAACGAATAACACACACTCCAAGCAGTGACCACTGGCCTGCTCTTTCTTGTGTCTCTGCCACATGTGGTCACACCATAACCCAGTCCAAGTCCCCCTTCCGCTTGTGCATGGGTGGAAAACAGACTGTTATCCGTCAGTTTCTGATGCTATGGTGTCATCAATGGTGGCAGGGATCCAAAGGGGGTAAGGCTGCTAGTCGAGGCTTAAAGTGTTCCACGGACCTTGACTGGCCTTATTAATGCTGGTGCATGGTAACTGCAAGTCTAGTTCTGGACCAACAAAAGACTAGTCTCAGATAATGTACAGTAATTGCTGATGCAGTATGATGAACACTGATAATGCAAAATAGATTATATCATCTCCCTAATTAACCTAAAGATGATGATGCTGCAGTTGCCACTCTCTGAGATGACCAATGACCAATGGAGATGAAGATGGTAGTGATGCCGATGCTGTCACTTTGTTGGATGATGATGACTATGATGATTGATATTTGTCGGACAGCAGTTATGATCAATATTCACGTCACTCCCATGGTAATCCAGATCACTAACCAGCGTTGATGGCGGACAGCCTCGCCTCCACCTTGTCACCCATCCTGTACACCACCTCGGGCGAGGGTCCCACAAAGTGGATGCCTGCATCCACGCATGCCTGGGCAAAGTCTGACCGCTCCGACAGGAAACCATAGCCTGGGTGGATGGCATCCACTTCGTTGTCCTAGTCAAACAGAAAGTCATCCACTTCATTGTCCTAGTCAAACAGAAAAACACCTATTTCACTGTCCTCACCAAACAGATAACACCTACTTCATTGTCTTATTTAAACATAATTGAGGCATCTACTCCACTGTCCTAGTCAAGCATAAAAACACCTGCTTCACTGTCCTACTCAAACCGAAAGACACCTACTTTGTTGCTCTGGTCAAACAGAACTTAGGTATCCACTTCATTGCTCTTGCCAAACAGAAGTAAGTAAGTTGGTGTTTTACGCCCAGTCAACCGGTACGGTTACATCAGGGCGATGCCAAACAGAAGGGCATCTACTTTATTGTCCTAGCCAAACAGAAAGACATCCACTTCATTGTCCTAACCAAACAGAAAAACATCTGCTTTATTGTCCTAGCCAAACAGAAATCTGTATGCTTCATCTTCCTGGCTAAACGGCAAGGCATCCACTTCATTGTTCTAGACAAACAAAACAGCATACACATACTTTCTCACCTTCCCCTTGTCAAACAGAAAGGCATGTACTGTATTGGCCCAATAAAAGTGTGTGTCCACAAACACAAACAAACAAAAACATAAGCATGCTTAAACATATCCCGCAGCAACAGACCTTGGCAATATCAATGATTTCTGGAATGTTGAGGTACGCTGCCACTGGTGGAAGTCCCTTGCCTATCAGGTAGGACTCGTCGGCTTTCTGTCGGTGCATCTGGTTGATGTCCTGCTCGGAGTAAATGGCCACAGTGTCAATCCCCATTTCCGTGCAAGCACGGAACACTCTGATGGCAATTTCTCCTGCAACAGCAATGCACACACATTCTCTTGATGAGCTCTGTTCTGTTCAGTTCAGCTGAGGATGGCATTGAAGCGCTCAACAAAATCTGTATGTACTCCATCCTGTCTCTCAGAAGTTTCTCCAGTACTGCCTTTGAAACAAATCTGAAACAGAATGAGGCCCAGAGCGCTTGTGCAGATTCAACCCACAAGGGAGGTAATTAGCGCTTGAAAGATGTCACACCAGCACAACAAAGACCTTAGTTGCCTACAGTAACTCTCACCTGACATGCATATAAGTATCATTGGCGGGAGCTGCCACAAGTATCATTTTTGTCATGACAAAAGTTTTGTTGCGACAAAAGCAAAACACATCTTTTGTCGTGACGAAAGTATGCCTGCTGCGACACAAGTTTTGTCATGACAAAATACATGACAAACCCGTGTTTGTCATGACAAAAGTTTCGGCATGACAAAAATGATTCCCTGTGGCAGCTCCCACCAATGATATGTAAGTACAAGGTACCTAAACACCACCAGAGGTGCATCCAGTTACCATAGGTGACTCAGGTCTTTGTTGTTGTGCTTGTGTGATGTCTTTTGAGCACTAATTAACTCCCTTGTGTGTTGATTCTGCCTTTGAAACAGTTCCAGCATTCAACAGGCTGAAGACAGCTGCCCCATCCTTGCTATCCTTTCAGTCAAGATCACTGATTGCTTCCTCTTTCTATACTGCAGAATGAGATTTAAGCAACCCATGGAAAACAGGGCAACAAAAAAAAAACTAAGTGGAAAGTTCTGCCATTAAGTACTGCATCTTATCAAGACAATGAGACATATAACGATGCACACAGAACCAAAAGTAAAGGGCTGGACAAAGCTGAGACTGGGACAAACCAAAAGTGAGCTTTCAGAAAATGTGACAAGACAGGAATGGAGAGAGCACAGGAGGAAACACACACTATACACACACAGATTTGCTTGAGGAAGGCAGGAAAAGTTGGAAGTGTTAGGAATAAGAGACAGAGAAAAGGCGAGTCTTGAGCTGTGACTTCAAGGCAAACAAAATTTGAGCATGTCCCACAGAGGAAAAGAGATTGTCTGAGATGGAGGGACCAATGAAAGAAAAGACATGCTTAAGTGTGCATGCAGGCATGCATGTTGTGTGTGTGTGTGTGTGTGTGTGTGTGTGTGTGTGTGTGTGTGTGTGTGTGTATGCATGCATGCGAGGATGCATGTGTGTGTGTGTGTGTGTGTGTGTGTGTGTGTGTGTGTGTGTGTGTGTGTGTGTGAGAGTGTGCGCGCGCATGTGCACTCATGTGTATATGTGTGGATGCATGCATCTGTGTTTTGTTCCCTGGTAGGCTTCTGGTGAACTGTCCCACTCTGACAGCATTTTTGTACTTCTGATCCCATTAACCAACATTCAGAAAATTAGTTTTCTATACTGGATACTAACCCAGTGGGAGCATTTTATGACCAAAACATTTCTTTCAGGTTTTGATCATGATCTCTTCTACACTGTGGAAAAATAAAAATCAACAATAACATGTGTTTAGACAGTTATAGTTGATAATAATAATGTATATTTTTCACTGTGTGCTCATCAACACCCTGAGTGCTCACATAATACATATTAACCTAGATATGTTATTTTATACACATGTAGAGCACAGTCCTATCAAAAACAATTTACATAAAGTCACACACACACACACACACACACACACACACACACACACACACACACACACACACTCACTCATTCACTCACACAGACACAGACACACACCCTGCAATAAATCTGAATATTCGAAGGTGCATGACACTGATCTGACAGTGATCAGTATCATACATAATACATGTACGTGCACACGCACACACACACTGACTATGACTGTAGCAGAAACTGGGTACTGATATTAGTTGGGGCAAAAATACTGTGAGAAGAGGAAGGTTTTTAGTTTGGCTTTAAAAGATGACAAGGTTGAACAGTGTCTAAGGTCTGGTGAGATTTAATTCCAAATGTGGGGTCCAAAACAAGAGAAGGTGTGAGAGCCGTGAGTCTTGTGTTTCCCTTAGTCTTAGACACATTTTTGCTGGGGAACATGCGTGACTGTCCTAGCCACCTTGTCTTAAGGGTGTTCCACTTTATATCCCATTCAATGATTCATGGACAACATCATAAAGTGTCCTGCTACATCAGAGAATACAACTACCGGTTCCCATCACCATCATGTGTAACTCAGGCTATAATTATGTCTGCAACTCAGTGTTGAGTCTTTACAGAGACACTAACTCCTAGGGTATCACTGCATGGGACACCCTCATTTTTGACTGTCCCTGCTGGCAATGCAAATCCTCAGCCACAGCCCACACAGCACAGAGGCAAGGAAAAAAAAAGGTGCCACCTGGACAGGAATGGTTGCCAGCCCCACCACCATCAGTTCCACCCAAGTGCTATGTGCCCTACATGCAGGGCAGAGTCGTGAGCCCACACTGGCCTTGCTAGCCATCCAAACACATGAAAGGTTCACAAGAATGCGGTTTATTAGGACAAAACACATGTGAATTTTCAGGGTAATTTTCGGGGTAATCCCCTTTATCAAGCTACAAAAACAACACTTAAACAACTGTTAAACAGTGAAAAACAATGGAAAAACAAAAGAAATGAAAAACAAAAACAAACAAAAAACCCACAGGAAAAAAACAGTCTCTTCCCCCCCCCCCCCCCACAGTGTTTTCTTACTCCGGGAGAGTGAAGTCCCCTGAATGGAGGCGGCAGCTGAGAAGAGCCGATCTGCGACAGTTTTAGATCTTCGGGCATAGATCTATTATAATTTATACTAGACTACCAACTGGGGGAACCTACTATCTGATCTGCATGTTCCCCACGAACAGTGAGCGCTTGATCAACATTTCTGCCTTTTGTTTACAGGTATCCGTCATCTTGCCCACGTGCTCACTGTACCCCTAACAAAAGCACACCTACTCTGCGCTACACCCGCAGGCCTGGACCTATATATATAGGCCATGCCTGTAGGCACTTACCAAGTGCAGTCCCCTGGATTTCCGAAGATCGTCTATTAACTACTTGCTTGTTTTTTTCTACAATTCGATCTAAAAAAAAGTTAAGCCACTCATCTATTTAGTTGAGCTACATTGTTTTTGACTAATAAAAAGCGTTCTTTTGAACCTTTTATGCATTCGGATCTTGTTTTAGAACGTTAGCAGTCATTCTTGTTTCAGATTCTTGCTAGCCATCTTTGGACTCTTCACACCCGTTCATCTAACAAAGACTAACGTTGTGGTCATCATCGCCTCCGATGGACCAACAACTCTCATACAGGCTGAGACAGTGACTACACTGACCTCTGTTGGCCACCAGCAGTCTCTTTATGGGCTTCCTGTTCACCCCGGGGGTGGGAGTGGCTGCATCCCCATGCTGTGGTCTTCGCTGCTGATCAAGCAGCTGCTGGCGTAGGCTGTTGGGCAGTCGGTAGCATGCAGCCACGGGAGCCTTCACCAGGGGAGAGGCGGCCACATGACGCAGGTGAAAGGCCCGGGCCTGCAGGTGCAGCATGGTGCTGAAGGGCCCGGGTTCAAATCTCCGTTCACTGTCTGGTGGGTAGGTCTACAGCGTCTTTGCTCAGCGTGTGCTTGTCGTGGGACAATGAGGTCAATGGTCCAGATCACCTGAAAAATACATTGTGGAGTAAAGATTACACAAGAGGACATAGGATGACAACTTCATCATGTACAAATCATTTGCTGGGACGTAATAAAGTGAGGGGGTAAACAGTGTCATCCAGGACTCTGGCAAATTCCCAAAATACAGACAGTGTGTGCGTGTGTGTGAGTGCAGGCATATATGTGTGTGTGTGTGTGTGTGCATGCGTGTGTGTGTGTGTGTGTGCGTGCGTGCATGCGTGTGTGTGCATGTGGGGGTGTGTGAGTGTGTTTGTGTGGGAGTGCGTGCGTGCGTGCGTGAGTGCGTGCATGCGTGTGTGCTAGAGAGAGACAGAACCTGAAAACTTGATTGTACAAGTTCAGTCAAAACCTAACAACTTAGTCTACTAGTCCTTGCTAAGTGATTGATGAGGAAAAACATCACACACCATCATATATAAGCATGAACAAGTAACATTTTATTCATGAAAATTCATATACAGAACATAAGAACATTCACATAAAAAAATGGTGTGCCCACAGGGCCAGATGCACTCAGTGCATACATCATTCAGTTATACATGTGCAAGTATACAACCAGCAGATAAAGTAGTAGAACATTTGATAAAGTCATATTTTTAATACTGGAGAAGAAGGGGTTGTCATTGGCACAAGCATCTGGAAAAAGTCCAGAGGATTGGATGGAACTAAATGGGTGTAGAAACTAGGTCTCCAATGACCGGTCACCCCAATGGCAATCATTCAGACACCTCTGTCTGTCTGTCTGTCTGTCTG
>JABMCL010000196.1:240000-350000 GCA_018857735.1 Alviniconcha marisindica
AATATATAAAAATCAACAATAACAGAACATGGTTATGTTTTCTGTTATATCTCTGAAAGTCTGGGTGAGAAAAACAAAACAAGAACCACAACAACAAAACTTCAAAAGGCACGTTCTTAAAACTTTCTATACCTTTCATCACCATCTGCCAGGGACACAATTTTTTCCGGGACAGCAACTGCTCAGACAGTCCATTCAGACAAAAACAAACAAGCAACTGCTCAGACAGACAAAGACAACGGTTACAAAGTTCTCAAAGGTGAACTTTGTCCTGTGGCTGTAGGCTCTCACTTTTTTCCAGCCATAAGGCTGACAGTCCAAAGTCCATTGGTTGACTTGAACCAAGCTGAAGGGACTAGTGAAGAAGGAAATTTACTTGGTCACAAAGTAGGTCATCAGCTGATTGTTTGCCTGACACAACTGTCTTCCCATGCAGAAGGCAGCAAAGGCTGCAGTGCACCAAATAAAAGCATGAGAAAAACAACAGCCAAGATTTCTAAAAATCTAACCCCAACAGAATGTTATAAACTGGAATTTAATAGTGGAAAAATTAAAGCTGCTGTAAAGGTTAAACTAAAGGAGGGAGGGGGGTGGGGGGTGGGGGTGACCTCATTGTTGGATACCTAGGTTTGGGGTCAGTACTTCTTTTTCTGCTTTAAACAGGTGCACCAAATACAGCCGCATAGTTTATGTCAGTCACCTGGCTGCCTAATAAGTGAGGGCACTAACCTATGGCCTTCCCTGGACTCCCTATCAGTATTAGACTATTACACACTGTGATTATATATATGTCTGGCTACATTAATGTTTGTGTGCATAATTTTCATTTCCACTGACAGAAAACCCTAGCTATAAGAAACTGTTCAGTTCATGTGTTCTGACAGCACCTTAATTAGTGATCTGAGAAAATAATGTGGGTGCAACTTGTTTACCTTGATTATCAAATGTACATGCCTAGGGCTCACTTGAGAAAGGGTGCTCTAAGACCCCACTATTATTATTATACTGCCAGTCAGAATTGTGAAAGTATCTGCATGCTGATATATACCGCCTCTGAAACTTATTCTTGAACTAAGCTGAAACAATACTGTTGAAACAACATTGCATCATCAAATCATTTGCGCACCCTGTCTGCACGTTGTGGAATATGATGAAACTGTTTGCTTACCACACCGACATACAGGACCCAAGGACAGTCAAGCTAAGCGAAGTCAGGAAACCTAACAATAAAGCTGCATAGATAATTTTGCAAGGGGGTGGGGGGAAATAGCGGGGAGAACAAATCCTCCATTCCCACCCCAAGGCCGGAGAAAAAAAATCGGGTGTCTTTCCTTTACCAACCTCTGACTCTCCCTCGCGTGCCTGTGCACTTTCTTCAGAATCAAAATCCAAGACTCCCGAAAGTCAGAATAACATTTATGACACACTGCTGATGCTCCGTAAGTAACACATTGTACAGGCACATTAATAGGCAAGTACATAACATGGGCATCCAACCGTGCACCGTGACACGTGGACGTACATGCTACGAAACGGGTGAAAAGAGCACTCGACCGCGAACACGAACTTATTCATGCGGAGCAAGACTCAGTCTAGACGAGTGTGTAATCTTGATGTCTACGTTACGAATCTGCACGCACACACACGCAAAAACAACAACAACATTGTCAACAAACACGGCTGTTTCTTTTGCATAAAACGCAACAAACGTCCATAGCAGGAGTCTAATAGCAAGTGTTAAAAGGCCACTATGTTGGACGGAATCAATAGTACGCTTACCCTCGCTCTGCAGCACCAGCAATGCCGTCTGCGTACTAAAATGTGGTTTAGTTCAAACATGTACGACCTTGAACTTGATGCTGTTCGGGTCAATCTTTTCTTCGGGTCAATGTCATACACAAGCCTGTCCTTGCTAAGTTCAAGCACAAATTGAATGCAAAGATGAACCTAGATCCACGAAAAGATATATAAATACGCAACAGATAAACAGATGAATTAGAGTTACGGGGAAGTGGAAGGGGGATCAGGCGTTTGTGTAAATATTTTTGTCAGTTGTTCATTGTTAGTCAATTTTTTTTGTGCCGGTGTTTTCTTATTGTTTTTTTCTTTCTTTTTCCTGAAGAGTTCATATTTTTTTGTGATACTGTTTGTTGCTACGAGTACGAGCAATACGATCTCTGCCTGTGTCTCTCTCTGTGGATTCTCTTTCTCAGGAGTGTCGTGTCAGTGTGTGTGTGTGTGTGTGTGTGTGTGTGTGTGTGTGTGTGTGTGTGTGAGAGAGAGAGAGAGAGAGAGAGAGAGAGAGAGAGAGAGGAGAGAGAGAGAGAGAGAGAGAAGAGAGAGAGAGAGAGAGAGAGAGAGAGAGAGAGAGAGAGAGAGAGAGAGAGAGATTGTATATTTGTTTGCTTGTGCATGCATGTCTGTGTTGTGTTGCGTTGTGTGTTTGTGCATGTGTACATATGTGCGGCATGTGCATGTGCATATGCGTGCACGTGTCAGTGTGTGTGTGTGTGTGTGTGTGTGTGTGTGTGTGTGTGTGTGTGTGTGTGTGTGTGTGTGTGTGTGTGTGTGTTGTGCACATGTGTGTGTGTGTGTGTGTGTGTGTGTGTGTGTGTGTGTGTGTGTGTGTGTGTGTGTGTGTGTGTGTGTGTGGCGGTGTTTGGAGGGGGGTTGTGCATGCGGCGGGCCGGGAGCTGGCCAGTTCAAAAATAAGAATAAACAACAAATTAGCTTTTGTTTTTCTTTCACATCTCCTGATTTATCCGTATGTATTACTTAACAAAAAACAAACAACAAACAAACAAAAACAAGCACCAAAAAAAAATAAAATAAAATACGGTTTATGATTTCTGCTGTATAATTGAGGTCCTGCTACCCAGCTATGCACTGATTATTAATTTTCCATATTAGTCAGAAGAATGAATAGACTGAAGAAGAAAGAAAAGTTCAAAACAGCTAACAACTACATAACAATCAAACAAAACAGCTGACTGTGCATGTTTAAGATAAACATATGGTGCTTTTTGTAGTGCCTTGTTTGAAAATCTCACTATGATGACTGGTGAGGTGGGGTGGCAAGGCCGGCGGGCTGGAGTAGCAGCGGCCGTGTGTGTGGAGGGGGTGGAGAGAGAGAGAGAGAGAGAGAGAGAGAGAGAGAGAGAGAGAGAGAGAGAGAGAGAGAGAGAGAGAGAGAGAGAGAGAGAGAGAGAGAGAGAGAGAGAGAGAGAGAGATTATATTCAAGATCATTTTAGGTAGTTTAAAACCAAATTCCCACAGTTCCCCTCTCTTGTTAACTCTGTTATTTTCATTTTCATATGTCTACCTATTGAGCAATTTAGCTGAAAATAAAAATGTATGTCTAGTCCATGGAATTTTCAAGTCAGTGTAGAAACCGAAACAAGTTTAGAATGCTTGGAATTCCGTTTCACCGGATGTTGTGAATTGCGCAGGCGCAATGGAAGTAACACCGCCATACTTGCAGATTAGTAGACGGGAAGAAACTGTGTCTGCGTTGATGATGCTTAGAGATGGAAAATAGATAGCACCTGTACATTTAGCTAGATGTCGGCGGCACTGTCTATGTTCAGGAAGACTGCCAGTCATGGCGACGTGAAAAAATCAGCACAGAAGGTTGCAGATACCAAAAAAGATTCACTGACTCGACTAAAGCATCTACGCTCAGTGCTTGGTAGGTGCCATTATTTTGCATCAACACCTTTGAAGCTACACCATCCCTCACCTCATTTGCATTAGAGTTTGCTGCTTCACAATATTTTCTGTCTGTTGTTGATTGGTTTAACTATTTGCAACATTTATGCTATAAAGCTATGTCGTCAAATCGGCTACAACCTAGTTTTAGAATACTACCGCAAGGAAATTTGACACTCGCTTGTTGCATACTATTACTAAACACATTGGCATTGATCACACATTCACAGACTGGTAAAAGTAAAAAAGCGAAGTGAAGAGCAACCTGCGTACCTCACCCAAAGCGAAGTGATGAGAAGGATTATTCCGTCGTAGCAAACTATGTGTTGCTTTTAATCGTTTGGGCAGATTTGAAGTATTATTGCACTGTTTAGAATCTGAGCGACCATTCAGATAGCATGACTTACAAACTGCCACCACATCCAAAATACCACCGCCTGCTGTTGCAGAGCATATACGTGCGCTTTATTATTTTAATTTTTTATCCCCCCTCCCCCAACAAAGTCGGTGGGGAGAGGGGCATTGTCCAACTAGGTATCACTTTGCCTGTCTTGGTCTATCAACAAATTGTGACACCTATCAAAGGTTCACATCACCATGCCCATCTGGCGATCTCTCTGTTCAATCATTCAGAGAAAGTAAGATGATCTAGTGCAGGTGACAATATTTTCTGTCTGTTGTTGATTGGTTTAACTATTTGCAACATTTATGCTATAAAGCTATGTCGTCAAATCGGCTACAACCTAGTTTTAGAATACTACCGCAAGGAAATTTGACACTCGCTTGTTGCATACTATTACTAAACACATTGGCATTGATCACACATTCACAGACTGGTAAAAGTAAAAAAGCGAAGTGAAGAGCAACCTGCGTACCTCACCCAAAGCGAAGTGAAGCTGACAGGTCGTTATGATTAATATCCAAGAACTGTTTAATTTTTTTAAATAATTTTTGTGTGTGTGGTCTAGACAGTGTGATCTGATAACCATTTGCAGCCATGTTTAGTAATGTTGCTGTTAATGAGCTAGTGTCATGCGAAAAGAGGGGATTACCATCTTTAAGGTCTAGGTCACTGTGAGTGTGAAGTGTGATGGTTTAATTGGTAAAACTAGTCAAACTAAAAACTGGCTTTTTACAACTCTTACGAACTGTAGAAGTTTTGTGTTTTAAGCTGAAGTCTGTATTCATGAATAAATGTACATTATGAGGATTTTATTTTTTAAATGACAGAAAAAACAAACAAAACAACAACAATAAAACAACATAAGAACTGTATAGTAATTAGTATTGTTATATATGTACCATTCGTACTCATAGACTGCCCCATGCCCCCACCCCCTCAAAGTGAATTACTCAATTAGTGAGGGAAGGTCAACAAATGGATTAATTGCTGGCACATTATGTATTGACTGGCATGCACTTCCTAATTAAATGCAACACCAGGAGTGGACATGCACATGGCCAGTTGGCCAGTAATAGCAGTATTATGTTATTTGCACCATCTTGACTAGGCCTGGGCATAGGAATTAGGACCCCCGCCCCCCTCCCCCCCCCAAAAAAAAAGAAGCCTTAATAACTTGGTTGATTTGAAACATGATACGCCAACAAGATGATCAGTGACAGTGTAACTGTCAGCAAGTGATTTGTTACATGACAAATGTGCAGCACCAATAACTTAGTAAATAACCAGTAAACCACACACACACACACACACACACACAACACACACACACACACACACACAACAAGATGATCAATTTCAGCAAGTGATTTGTTTACAACAAATGTGCAGCACCAATAACTTAGTAAATAAACACACAAACACACACACACACACACACACACACACACACACACACACACAACAAGATGATCAATGTCAGCAAGTGATTTGTTAACAACAAATGTGCAGCACCAATAACTTAGTAAATAAACACACACACACACACTTTTTTTCTTTTTTTTGTACATTCGGGCAATTTGAAGGAAAATAGCTGTGCATATTACATATTATATATATATATATATATATATATATATATATATATATATATATATATATATATATTATCATCACTATGTCAGCAATGCATCTTCACACACAAAAAAACTATATAAAAAACTAACTAACTAAAAATAGTTTTTAGTATAGGGCATGCAGCATCCAGGTTAATCTGTGTTACAAAAAATACAAGCTAAAAATAACAGGTACATTTTAAAAGTAGATAATAATCCCTTTCCCGATACTATTGAGAATGAAAAAAATTGATACCTCTTGAGTAAGCTGTTTTTCGTTCAAGTACCACTTTGAGAAAGATTTTTTTGTCAACTGTTGCTAGCTTGTACATTGTAGGAAAGGTAGCACATGACCCTAAGAGTAAGATGTGAAGTATTGCATGGACAACCTAGTTTTGTACTAAAAGAGTCTTCAGACATTACTCTGTTTGGTCTTTTATGCACTGACACTGTGACAGGTTCTCTTATAAAAATGGTGCACTCTCTCTGTCTCTGTCTGTCTGTCCATCTGTCTCTCTCTCTCTCTCCATACTTTTTAACAGGCTTTCTAGGTATATATATATATGTCCAACAGTGAAACTTGTGTCTGTCTCTGTGTGCGGGTATTTTAGACAGAAGGTTAGGTACAGTGAGTCAGTCAATGTAAAATAATCTGGTAATTTAATATAATAGTGATTAGCTGATTAGTTTAAAAACAGTCAGTCAGTGGAAAATAATCTGCTAGTTTAATATTATAGCAATTAGCTGATTAGTTTGAAAACAGTCAGGCAGTGTAAAATAATCTGCTAATTTAATATTATAGCAGTTAGCTGATTAGTTAATTTTTTTTTACATTGGGGGGATTAGACTTTTTCTAAATGATACATATCACGATATGATTTTGTAAAATATAGCCTGTTTTACCTAGCCTTTTTTAAGTATTGAAAACTGTGTAATATTTAATGTGTAATACTTTGTTTTCAGATAATTATGACACCCAAGAGGCCAAAAAATTCTTCCAGGACAACTATTCTCACATCTACTACATTTTCTATGACAACTTCGGCTCTGTGGAGGCAGACCTAAAACAGCGGGGTAAGTGACTTGTTTATTTTCAAATCAAACAACATTTTGTTAATATCTTATTCAAATAACTAGCATGCACTTGCAGATCACATACCAAAACAACAGTGCTCAACAGTAATTTAGAAAATGGGGGTGGGGGGGGGGTGGGGGGGGCAGTGCTGACCTCTTCCTTGATGATTTTTTTTTTTTTTGGGGGGGGGGGATGAAGAGGAGTGAGAGAGAAAAGAGGGGCAGCAAGATTGAGTGTGTGTGTGTGCGTGTGTATACACTTATGTACATGCGAGGGAGACTGGAAAGGACAGATGTCAGATAGAGTGAGCTATGTATTGTAACACATTCTTTTAAAGTTGTGTACTGTTGTATTTTGTATTGTTTCATGTATGGTGCTTTGAGCCATACATATTTTGTACATATACACGCTTCATAAATTCAGAACAAAGCTGTGAATTTATGAAGCGTGTATATGTACAAACAATGGTGTGTCTGATTAAACAGACAGATACAGCCTGTGCATTGCAAAATGCACCACATAGCTGTTACTGTTAGTGTTAGCAGGATGTCTTGTTCTTTGTTTTCTTTTGTCTTCTGCCTTACCGCCCATTTCCTCATCAGTATCAGGTTAAATGGAGAACATGTAACAGGGGGAAAAAACCTATGTATTGCTTTTTGAACCTATCGTCTCACCATTGGCTTTCAAACTGTAACTGTATAAGGCAAGTTTTAGTTTGAAATAACAGTATTCATGGATCTTTCTGTATAAATATAAATCTTTCCATTTTAACGATCAACTCAGGACCACTTATGTTTTCAGATAACTTTTGCTTACTACGTAGAGTGGCCAGAGAGAGAGAGAGAGAGAGAAGGTTGAAAACTATTAAGTGTTATTATGATAATATTATATTATCCATTGTCATTTAGATTTTATTTTTTTATGTGTTATGTTTTGTAAACTTTTAAACATAGGTCATGTGACTTGAATGTATAATTGTTCCATCTCATTCTTTCAGCAAGCAAAGCCCACAGAGAGGAACTTGAAGGCATCCTTCATATATTTGAGGTAATTATTTTTTGTCCATAGTTTGTTCTAATGTTTGTCTTGTCTTTTGCGTGTGTTATGTGTGCCTTTGTTTATTGGTTGGCAAATGGTTTATTGGTTGCCCCAGTATGTGCTATAGCTGTGGCTTTCCCTTCCTATGGCTTTTTGATGTGCTCCACAAATTTACAGTCATAATCATCACCTGAGATCAACAGAAAACTTAACCATAATAAAAGCTTATATTGGGAATTAGTTATCGTGATCTATATGATATTAATTTTGTAATGTTTTTATGATGTGTAACTTATTCACTGTATGTAAATTAACCAGTGTTTTTGTGAATGCAGTCTAATGTCTTCATCAACAAAGAAATGGCAGATTTTGTTTAACTCACGCAGGGGTTGCTGTTAGTGATACACAGATAAACATGTTTAGAATGCAAAATAAACCCCTCTGAACCCGTCCCTTCCAGTAGCTCTTGGCCGGTTGACAATAGGCCGCCTACTCAAGAAGGTAAACAAACCAGCCAGGAATCTGCCAGTACCAGTGAAATGGGTAGATCCAACTGGTGAAAAATGTTTTTAGCAATGGAAGATTCCAAGCTCGAGAATACCAAAAGTAGTGCTGTTATTGTTAATCATGTTAATTTTTGTTATCCATCAGGCTTGCACAGAATTCTGCAGTAGGTTTGTTCTTAAAAAAATTGCTTTAAGTTTATATAGTCAATAGTGTCGTGTTTGGTTGTATGTGATTTAAAATTATTATTTTTAAGACACCATGTCTGTTGTAAGCAAGTTCTTAAAAGTGTTTGTGACCCCTATTATGAGATACAGAAAATTTTAACAAAGGTTTTTCCCCCTTTCTCAGACATGTTGTTGGGAATGTTACTGTTTACAAGGAAGAAGTGGTGAAATCGTGTGGCATGCTTTGTTGTTCAGATTCTCTATGAATTAATTTTCCTGTAGTTATTTGCAGGATGTTGTTAGTGTTAATTGACAAAATTGTAATTTGCGTTGGTGTTTCTTTCAGAAAATCTTGTTCCTGCTTCCAGAACTTGTCCACAAGAGATGGATGTTTCACAGTATTGGTATGGAATCTCTTGTGTTATTGGTAGACACTGCTGTTCCTCTGTGTGTGTGTGTGTGTGTGTGTGTGTTTATGTGTATAATGCATATGGTCAGTGGTGAAGTGGTTTCTCAAGACAAGCAACTTGATCTGAGGGGGTTTGTGTGCCCAGCCCCAAGAGCAATGGGTTCAATCATTTTAACAGTCTAAAGCAGCAAATGTTCTGTATGTTACTATATCACTTTTATCAGTGTATGTTTAGATGCATTTGTCACCTAGCGGTGCCTATGAAATGAGGGTGATGAAAACAATGCTTTATTCTTTTGTTTTGATAGTTATGTACATTAACTGGTATTTAGAGGCTTCCACTTTGTCTCTTTTTGCAGGGCGTATTCTGAAGAAGTTGCTACACCCAGGCAACAGTTTACAGGTAATACCTTAGACTGGTACCCTAGAGAGAGTGTGTGTGTGTGGGAGGGGGGGGGTGCCCAGTCAGCTAAGCATGACATATAGCTTCAAATGAAATGACACTGTAAATTGGTGCATAGTTGTATGTTGTACACAGAACATGCACCGAGATGGCAGCAGTTTCACATGTCTGGTTACAGCCATGTAACAGCTGAGTAATGCTGTAAGCACACCACATTGATGGATATTTAAAAAGCACTGTACAACTTCACTAGTACAAGGCTATAGTCTCTCATGCGGAATCACATGTGACAAGAGCACAATGAATCTGATTATGAACAGCGCTGTACAAAAGCAAATAATAAACATAATACTGCGCTGTCACCATGACTGTCAGTTTGTTTGCTGTTGTAATGTACAAGATATTGATCTCTGTGTAGTTGAAATTGAAGGAAAAAGCAGAACTGGAACTCTGGTGCAGTTCTGCTGTACAAAACGTTTATTGTTTAATTTTAAAGGGGTCACCAAGCAAAGGCCCAAGTTGTCCTGAAAACAGAAAATATACATGTGCAGATATCTCCATGTGTGTGCTTTGTATGGAATAATGGATGTTGTATCAAGATCTATGCAACAGAAGTACTTTTATTTGCTTCATTCCTCCCGGCTGCCTGGGATTCAAAAGCCCCCCCCCCCTTTTTTTTAAATTTAAATAATTGTTTTTATTGTATCACCCCACATTTTCATTTTTTGTGTGTCCCCCACAGACACGAGTATGTAGTTGGACTGTCTGCAGAATAGGTTGTGTGATTGCAGCTAATCCGCAGTTTTTTTCTCCCATCTCTGTTTTGTCAGCTGCGCCGGCAAGGTGTGCGGCTGTTCCTGGTGTGGTACCAGATTCTCCAGGAGAGCGCCTCCGACGAGTGTCACCGCATCTTCCAGCAGCTGGTGCCAGGGCTGGGGGATGGTGACCTCGGTGAATTGTTCAGCAAGTCGCTCAGCACCCCTGACAGTAAGTGTGGTCTGATCAGAAGATGGTAGCATGGCTCAGTGGTTGCAACTCTGGATTTAGGACTGCTGAGAGATTATAGGTTTGAATTCTAGTCTGCTCCTTCGGAGGAGATAAATGTGCATGGTTCCATGTGCAACAGGTTTGTGCCTGTTGAAGGATCCCTTGGTGGTGGAGACATGCTGCCCAGGCAAAAATCTGTATGAAATGTTAGGACTCTGAAGAATGGGTATTGTGACTGGGCATTTCCAAGGGGAAATTCCTATAGATTTCACAGGTTGGGGTGGGCAGCATTTTTTATGGAGAGAAAAAAAATCCCAGCAAAAAAACAGAGCGGCATACTATAACAAAAGCAGCAAAGACATTGGTACATTGTTAGGGTTGTGTTCCCAGGGTGAACATCAGATGCGAAAACAGTCCTTGATGGGTTTTTTTTGGGTAGTGTTCATGTGTGCAGAGTTTACTTATTTGTCATCTTTAAGGTGCCAATCAGCATGATGAGAATTTGAAAACTAAGTGTGTGTGTGTGTGTGTGTGTGTGTGTGTGTGTGTGTATTCAGAATATGAAGTGTAAAGTAATATAATCAGGTACTTGTTGAAACATCTGTTGTGATAAGTGTATTGCTTATATTTTGGGATTCTTTGCTCATCTTTTTTGGTGTTCACATAAACAGTTGACAAAAACAACAACAAGAGAACCCGCTGGGTTAATATTGGAGTTAATTCTTTTGGTGTCCATGTTTGTGCATGCTGTTTCAAGATCTATGCAAAGTTTATCTATCCTCCATTCTTTGTTTTTTGTTTCCATTGGTTTAGTTGAGCAACAGCTTTCCATAAATCGGCCTGCAAGTGAGTGGATGTGGTTTGCCTAGCATGCACTAAATTTGAGTTTGTGTGCATCTCCCTCGAAGTAATCTCTCTCTGCCTGTCTGTCTGAGTTCTTCAGGTCTGTGAATTTTGTAAATTGGATGGTCTGGTTCTGAGTTAGCTTTAGAAAACAGGTGGAGAAGAAGAAAAAAGAAAAGACTGGCCCTGTGGACAGTGTAAGTGATCTTGTTTTACAGACAGGATGGGAAACTTGTCATAAAATGATAAATGTGCCAAAATATGTGCTTCTTTATATTTTCTACATTTTAGGGCTGCGTTATGGCAGTTTAAAGAGGCGTTCTGTTGTCATTGTAAACCAGTGGTTGCAAAGATTCCTGGACTGTCTGCTTTTCCTGCTGTGTGTTCAACATATTAAAGGGAACTTTCTGTGAAAACAGTTTTATAACGAGTCCAGGTTACAATTGAAGTCATAACACTCTGTTGTGCCAACATTTTAATTCTCTTTTAGTTCATAGAAAGTGTGTTTCTGTCAGTTGTTACTTCCAACTTCTTCCAGTTAGAGAGATTGATTTTACTTGCCATTTGAGACCGGTTTCTAATGGGATGTTACTTAATTAGAGCATTGCTTGCTAAACAATTAAGTTCTGGCGGTTAAAGGTGGTCTTTGGTGTTGAACTGTATGCAAAATTCTGTAGAGCTGTGTTTATCTAGCCCCAGTCTCTCTGTGTTGATTTGATCTCTCTGTTCACTGTGGACTATGGCTGATTCAGTGACTGTGAATGGTTACTTCTTTTGTGTGTGTCAGTACTGTCATATTGGACTTTTTTCTCTCCTCACTTAGGCAGGAACATCACCCACTCCCCACCATATTTCCTCCCCTCTTTCCCTTTAAAAAATAGTTTTTATTTTGCATTTGTGACACACACTGGTAGATAAATCACCATTTTATAATGATAATAGTCCACATCTACATCTTTCTTTAATTCATGCACGTCAGCTTTCATGGAATGCTTTTCTAATGTATTTCACTATCCGAGTGCGTATTTTGTTTATGTTTATTTTGGTTTTTGGCTGTGCACAATTTCTTTCTCTCTGGGACTCTTATTTCTCATAAGTTTCCCACACTCTTCTGTCATCTTATTAGGTTATGATTGATTTATTATTATAAATGTTTTCAGAGCTTTGAAGTTGGTTTACTTTGTATTGACTTTCTATTTGTTTGGTTATCTTTATTATTTTTAATATATAATTTTGCTTAGACTTTGGAGTATGGTGTATTTTACCTTGTGTAGTGCCACTAGCATTTTTTTATTTTATTTTTTATTTTTTTCTCATACTTTTGCAGAAAGTCTGGAAGCATTTATTTTGTAAATTTCAGATATTACAGTTTTGGATTTTAAGTGAAAAGAGAAGCACTTTTGTATGAAATGTATATGAAATAAATGTATGCAGTCTCCTCCAGAATGTTTATTTTTTATAATTTTTTTACTGTTATTGATGACAATGATGAGATCAGAAAGGGGGACAGGTCCACATTTTCTGGGGGTCTTCCTTGGGGACTGGGTAGGGAAACTAAAAAATGATAATTGTTTTGTGGATGAATGAAAGCAGAATGATTCACAATAAACCTTGATATATAATACTACATTATCAAGGCTTATTATGAATTAAATTTAGTTGGTTGTGCCATTGTCTTTCATATCGTTTGTAAGAATGCTGTGGCAGGCAGTACTTTGGAGGTTGGATGATTGAGTGTGCATTGGCGGAAAATGTCATAATGCCAATTTTTGTTTGTTTTGGGGATGGAAAAGACACAGCATACATACTGTTTTGATATACAGAGGTAAAGAGTTTAAGCAGAAGCCTTGTCTTACAATCTGTCCTTGTTATTATGTTAACAATAAAAAATAAAAAAAAAGTGAAAAAAGCCAACAACAACAAAAACACACATAGTGACAAACACACACTGAGAGAGAGAGAGAGAGAGAGAGAGAGAGAGAGAGAGAGAGAGAGAGAGAGAGAGAGAGAGAGCACATTAAATATGAGAAGGGAAGAGAGAGACAGAATTAGGGAGAAAATGGTAGGACAAAATAAAAATAGAAGCGGAGGGCAGGGCAGGCAGCAACAATTCTGTAGCAGCCTGGACTCAATTCAGTCACCACTGTGATACATGTGCAATACTGACCAGTGCATGTGCTGGTCAGTGCTACAGCGGTATTAGTATTGCAGTTACAGTGTAGTTGTTAGGTTTAGTATTTTTAATGTAGAGTCCCTAACTTAATGAACATAAGGCTTTTTACCATGGAAATAAGCCAAATATAGTATAATTATGAAGTTGTTCATGTTTAAGTATATTCTTGTAAATGTATAGTTTATGTTTAAGTACATTCTTGTAAATTGTGTAGTATAGTTATCAATTTGTTTATGTTTAAGTAAATTCCATACTTTGTCATGACATCACTTATGACTGCAGTTGACAGAGACATTTGCATGTGCTAAAATCAGAGGAGTTCCTCTCTGTCCCCCCACCCCTACCGCACCCCAGCCACTCCAGTGAGATTTGGTGATGTGCTTGGAACTGGTATGAAATGGTTTTGAATGTGGGATTCATCCTTCAGTGACAGAATGCTAAAATCCAAGAACTAATTGACTGACTGACTGTCCCCTGTTTTTTCTTTCGTGCGTTGCCTGCTCACCTTGTTCCTGTGCTTCAGGTATTAGTGGCATGATCGCAGCAGGTGAGATCACACCTATTCTGCCAAGCACCTCAGAGAAGATGCCGGACAACATCACAAAGTATTTCCTCGATCATCTGCTCAACTACATGGTGTCTGAGGTAAGTCCTCTCAGGTTTCACTGTTGTTTGATTTTACCTTGCGGTGTCATTTCTTCTGAATGTTGTCCTGATGTTTTTGGGGTTGTTGTTTTTTATGAAAAAAATCGCAGAATAACTGTCAATAAGAGACTTTTTTTGAAGGGGAAAATAGACATGCATGCATGCACTCAAGTGATGTGCACAGACACAGAAGCACAGGCAGCCACGCACACAAACACGTGCTTGCACATTTGGGCCCAGTGTGGTAGACAGGGGTCGTTGCTGGTTGACTAACTTGTGGACTGTAAATACAAGCACCAGGGTTCAGTTCCAGTGATGGTAGGGTGTGGGACTTTTTCAGTTCTTTAAAGTCAGCACTTGTGCAGACTTGCCAGTGCTTCATGTCCATATCTTAAATCTGCCTTCAAGGCCCATCTTGTCTCCTCTGGATTCTGAATGCCTTGTGTGTGTGCATGCATCTGTGCGCTGTTGGTTCCATGTGCGTGTATGTGTGTGTGTGTGTTGGAAGTGATGAGAAAGATGATGAGAAAGTTGAGGAATGTTGTGTGTTTATGTAATTAGTAGGGTTCATTGTGCCCTAGGTTGTCTATATATTTTGTTGATCTTATTCAAGTTATTGTTTTTGTAGTGTGCACTTCGGGCTCACGTTAGTTGTAAGCACCCTACAAATAGTGGAATACTCTTTTACATTACAGCACTAAAATCAGCTTACTAGCATGTGATCTTTGTGTGGGAAGGTATAGGTAAGTGCCAGAGCAATTTATTCACTCATTTATGAATATATGTGTGCATGCTAACCTAAGAGGCTGACCTCATTATTGGTTATAAATTATAATGATGAGAGTATGGTAGATGTGGGAAGTGAAGAGGTCTTTTTTCCGTTTATTATCAGAGTTCAACATTTTGAAATCTCTGACACTGTGGGGGTGAGGTGTGCTTCAAAAACCTCAAAAGCACAAAAGACATGGTTAGCAAGATGAAGACAGCCAGGGCTGGAAGGATGCCAGGGTCTTGGGCATGGCAGTCTCAGTGCGCAGGCTGTTCCAGTCAACAACAAAGGAAGGGGGGGGGAAGGGGGGGGGATGAACAAAGAATGATTTGGGTTTGTTTTTCATGATCAGGTGATTAGATCAAGTGGCTGAACAAAGAATGATTTGGGTTTGTTTTCCATGATCAGGTGATGATGATCGAGCGGATGAATAAAGAATGATTTTGGTTTGTTTTCCATGAGCAGGTGATAACGATCGAGCGGATGAACAAAGAGTGATTTTGGTTTGTTTTCCGTGATCAGGTGATAAAGATCGAGTGGATGAACAAAGAGATGCGTGAGATCAGCTTCACGTTCCTGTTCAACAAGTTCAAAACCAAGTACCTCCTTTGGCTTCTGCCAGACTTCCATGCCAGAGACATCTACGAACCAGTATTAGGTAGGTTTCGTCTTGTTGCAGCAGTTGTGTTTGGAGCTGAGTCAGGTTGTTGTAGTCCTCTGTGTAGTGGTCTCTTTTATGTTGGCATGCTTTTTCTGAGTTGTATCCTTGGAGAACATGGTACATGTAGAATTGAAATAAATGTAGCAAAAAATAGAAGTAAATTTGTTATATAATTTTTTTATTTGGTGGTGTGATGAGATTTTTTTTTTTTTTTTGACTGGTCAGACTGGTAGAGATGTACAATTTTTAAAAAAGGCTGAAAAGTACAAATAGTATTTTCAAAGTGATATTGTTTTCAGGTCCCAGTTTGTTGCAAATGTTCTTCATGCTTAAAGCATCACATGCTGTTTTACTGTTGCGGACAGAATTGCCAAGGGAACGGGGTGAGGAAGAAATGCAGTCAAAAGATGAGCCAGCCAATGTAGCGGAGTGTCGAGATTCCTTCATCATCTGGCTTGCCAACTTCACCATGACCAGTCGACGTCCTGACCCTGACCTGATCAAGTAAACTGTCCTTCTCCTCCTCCTCCTCTTCTTCTCTGTATTCTTCTGCTCCTACTCACTCTTCTCCTTAACCCTTTCACTCCTAGCATTTTTCACCTTTTGCACAATTTTTAGGATTCCAGCATTTACTTGAAACAGAATCACACAGAAGCAGCAGAAGTGTAAAAATACAATTGCCACATGTTTGTTCTTCAGTGGCGCCTTGTGCTTGTTATCTCAGGGGCCATGGCAGGTTGAAACAGTTCAGACCCTAATTTCAGAGGTGAGGACTTTCAGGGACTGCATGCTGTTGTTATCATCCATGCAAACTTTCAGTAATGTGTGGTTTAAATGCTTGAACATGGTGGATATGATTTAGTTTACATACTTATGAAAGTGTTTTTGTTTGTTTGTTCGCTGTTGTGTTAACTTACGGTTAATAATTAATGCCCAGCCAACATGGTAAGACTAAAAATAATGCTCAGTGAGCTGTAATATATTGTAAGGTGAAACACTATAAAAATTTGAAACACATTTCAAAATTAAAATATCCCCCCATGTATTCCAGAAATTTCCAAAAGTCACAGAACATTTATGCATGACCTTGTATGGGATGATTTTGGTATGCATGTTCTTTCCATGGCTTCTTTGTTGGAATAGAAGTCCTGTTTGAGCTTGAAAGGTGGCAAAAATTGTTAGCAGTTTTTATTCTGTTTCGTTTTATATCACATAATTGTTACTGATTGTCATGCAGGACACATAGGTGTGCTTGGTTTATCGAAGTTCCACTTTGAATTTCTTTTCAGGGGCCTGTCGTGTTCAGTGTTGACGGACACACCCTCAGGTGTTGGCGAAGATGCCAGGGATGGTGCTGAAGGCAGGGGAGACAACCAGGACCAAAGCGGGGGCGGGGGCAAAGCGGGTGGCGCTGCAGACTCGAACACGCAGGATGTGGACTCCATCCACTCCAGCCAAGGTGGTGATGAACACAGCATCACGGAGTACGAGATTGTGCGGGCTGTCCTGTACTCCACCAGGGAGAATGTCAACATCGTGCATGAGTGCTTCCGACAGGTGAGGCTTTGTGAACATCATCATCATGTGTGACTACTTCTGACAGGTAAGGCTGCATGAATGTCAACATCGTGCAGGAGTGCTTCTAACGGGTAAAGCTTTGTGAACATAAACATCATAATGCGTTTATTGCTTTTGACGGGTAAGGCTGCATGAATGTTAACATCATGCATGAGGGCTTCTAACAGGTAAGGCTACATGAACATCAACATCATGCATGAATGCTTCTGACAGGTAAGGCTTTGTGAACATCACCATGCATTAATGCTTCTGACAGGTAAGTTTGCCTGTTTTTAGTAGGTATACAGCAAATTTGTAATAGATTGGCAAATATTTGTTTGTATTTTCTCTCTGTTTTTCCAGCCTCATGTTGTACCATGCTGCCATGATTGTCATGTATTGCTTTTCTTGGGCTGGTACAGATTTTTTCATAGATTGGGCGCTGAGAAATGTCCACCATTGTTATGATCGTTATTTCTCTGTGCTCTTTTGCAGGCGCTGCTGTTCTCCTTCAGACACACCCCTGCAATACGCAAAGTTATTGCTGTGTATAAAGAGTGGTTTCAGGTAGGTGCTGTTCTCAGCTTGCGCTTTTCAGTTTGGATTGTAGTCAGTGTTACTCACACTAGCATGGCTACTGCTGATGGTTTTGTAGGTTAAAATGACCAAAAATAGTCCAAACGACCAAAGATAGTCACAAATGAGCTTCCCATTCGTGATTAACTTCTTGATTCGCATGCAGCCTCTCCAGCAAGGAGAATCATTGCATGAAAATGATCTGTCTGCCCAGAGAGTAGTGCTGTTAGGGTGTGATTTTGGTTAACTTTGAATTGTTTGAGAGTATGTGCCTTGAAATTGAATGACCTGCAGTAAATGAAACTGATGATTGTTTGTGTCTGATATGTATGAGATTCAGCAACCAGGAGTTATACTTCCTTATTTTGTGTTTTCTATTTCATAATTTCTTTTTTAAATCTATTTTTTAAATTTAACATGAACGCAGAAATTAGCTGTGAAAATGTTTTCCTTTAGCAGTGTTAGCTTCTGTTTGACACCAAACATCATCATGGCTGCTTTTCATATTGTTATAATATAAGCTTGCCCTTCTGATTTAGTCTGTTTCATATGCACACCACATTTGTATATCTTATGAGTTTGTTTGTAACTTGTATTTGCAATACTGTTTGTAACTTGTCTATGCCATACTGTTTGTAACTTGTCTTTGCAATACGTCATGATATTCTTTTTTGATTTTTTGTTTCGTTTTTCACAATTTTTCATTTGACGTTCATTTTTGTTTAATTTGGTTTTGGGTACAGGGAACGCCTTCCTCAATCCTCTGGTATTACCTGGGTTTTGGTAGAGGGAGTATTCTCTTCAGTCCTGTTGTGTTATTTTTCTGTATTATTTTGAATCTCCTTTAAGAATGGACAGTAAAGATAGTGTGTTGGATTAAAAATCCAGGCACACACAGTGATTAAAACTGCAGGAGAAAAATAATAGAAACAACCGATAGGTGAGAAAAAAAATGGTACAGCTTTCATCAACAAGCAACAACATTGTTTCTCCATTAGCGTATTTAGTGATATAGCCATACAGTTATAATAACTACGCATAATGTGACCCTAGCTTTTGCTGTGGTGAAAACAGCTCACACTGCCTCCAGGCTGCTAGCCAAACAGACTCCTGGAAACCCACTAACAAAGCTAACACCCTGCCCCCCCTTTGTGTAATTGATTGACTGATAAAGTGACATGCATGCTGCGCATGATGGAATGACCTCTCTTGTTGCCCTGGCTCTAGCATGTGGATCAGCGGCCGTTGTTTATGCTGGACCCGGGCGAAGCCATGCTGGGCCTGGGGTCGAGGGACATGCCCGACTTTCTCTACAATAGTCTTTCAGATATCATGGAGGAGGAAGGACCCTCCTCAGATGTACGTACCCCTTCACCTCAGATGTTTTGAGTCGTCCTCGCTCTCTCTGTGCTCCAGCTCTCACTTTTCGTTAGTTAAGCAGCTGCAGGTGTGCTTAGACTGTTGCTGAGCCAAAAAAAAAAAAAAGCCCCAGAAAACCTGAGCATTGTTTCAAGTTTTGTTGTTGTTGTTAAAAGTGTGGTCTTGCTTAGACTAGTTAGAGTTAGACTGTTAATGAGCCAACAATGGTGAGCATTGTATCAAGTTTTGTGTGTGTTAAAAGTGTTGTCTTTCTCTTTTGTGAAACATCTGTAACAGTGTAAGCATGTTAACGTTAGTTAATGAAAACCGTTAGCAATATTTCGACTTTATGTGTGTGTGTAGGTGAAACGTGCAGTGTCTTGATAATTTTACTGAATACAGACATGAGCATTAGTTTGAGTTTGTGTACCTCCCACTGTTGTGTGTATTGAGTGTCACTCAGGCTTTTGACAACCTGACATAAGAATAATGTACGTTTAGCATGCACTCATCGATGCCCTAAGCCCTTACATGATACATATTAACCTAAACACAATATTCTATACACAATGTAGAGCACAGCCATGTCAAAACAATTTACATGAAGTTTTGTAAGGAAATACACACTCACACACACACACACACACACAAACCCGCAGTGAATTCAAACCTTTATGACACATCTCATAAACAGAAGAGAGTGTGCCATAATGAAAGTTTAATGATGGTAGAACTGGAGGTCAGGTGACTGCCTTGCTGGTCTTGGGCTGCCTTTGGCAGTTTCCCTGCCTAAACCGTGTTGTGTATCATGGTCTGTGCATCAGACTTAGTTTTTAGTTGGTTACCTGTGTTTGGCCCAGATTTTGTTGTTGACTGCACTGTAGGTATGAAGCATCAGTCATTGTGGCATTAACTCTGTGGGTGAGAGGCCCAGGATCCAGTTCTTCTTCTTCTGCAGTCTGTGTGTTTGTGTCTGTGTTGTGCAGATAACACAGCATGAGACAGAGAGTAAACTATTGGATTACAAGGAACCATATAAACTAGCAGTGAAATTGATGAGATCTAAGAAAAGATCACGAATGTGAGAATGCATGACATTTCTGTATACTCTGGAACCGGCAAACCAAGCAGCAGGGCCCATTAGAATTGCACCTCCTCAACAGAACTTTATAAAGAAAGACAACAACAAAACTAAACCAAAAACACCACCAACAACAACAGTGGGATGGTATGAACCAATTTGTCCCTCGTAGGTATTGTTCTGAAAGGACTTTGTGATTAGATTGTTTCAATGTTCCGAGATAGATGAGTGACTACAGAAGTGCAGGTAGACTGTTATAATATCAGTCAGTACTTAACTGTTTTGAGGGAAAGGCTTTAAAAACAGAGCTGTCACATGGTATTTGGATGCAAACTCTTTCTTTAAGAAAAAAAATCAAGTTTGACGAAACATGACCTATGCTGTGTATTTATTTATAACTGTATCTCTTTTTATCCTTTCCATTAAGGTCATTTTTGCATGTGCTGGGTTAACAGCCTTCTGAAAACCTTTTTTGAGCCATCCTTACTAGTTGAATAAAGAAGCAAGGCATGCATGAACATCTGTTATCTTTATTTGGGAACAGTTTTATCTCCACCTCTTTGAGTTACTTCCCCATTTAAGTTCTTTTTAGTTTTCATGTTATTGCGTTATTTTGCTCTTCCTTTTTTCTTCTTCTCCCTGCCCACTCAAGATGGGACATTGTTCTGCTATGTGTGTGTGTATTCCAGCATTTAGCTGCAAGCGGTATCTCATACTGTAGTAGTTGATTGTGCGCAATATTTAGAATGATGGTCTGCCTCCCTCAAGGCTTTACAAAGTAAATTCAGCAATGCTGATATTCAGTTTAAGGGAACATGCCTTTCCACAGCATGTTTCGTTCAAGAAGTACGAGACGTCAAAGTCCAAACTTCAAAATTGAGGCTTTTTTCCTCTTTTTTTCTTTAAAAAAAAAAATGCCCCTTTTGTTTTATGGTGAATTTAAAATGTGGCTATCATTGGTGACAGTTCGGTGTCTGGAGGTAGAAAACACCATGAAATGGTCAAGTGTTACAGTTGGCCTCCTGGCTTCCCATGGCCTCTTTGATCTTGTTCCTCAGGTGATGTGAGCATGCAACATGGGGAGCGGTGACAGCTCAGTGGTAGAGGATCAGTCTTGTGATCAAAAGGTTGCTGGTTCAAGTCCCAACAGGTGTCGCAGGGGAATTTTCTTTTCCAGGGTGAACTTTCTGTGCTGACTCTAATTTCAGTATTCGTTCCACCCTCTGTGTTGCTGGAGTAGTGTGTAAAAGATTCTGGTCATTCTGCCAAAGGAGCATGCAGCAGGTGACAGCTGTACACACATGCACCCTATGTGTATGGCTTTGAATACAGTGACTAGAGTGCAGTGGGTCTACTCGGAAGCAGAGAATAGCACTATAGTTGTCATTGTGAAGCACCTATTGTTCATCTTGAGATGAGGTGCTCCACAAGAGTTCATATGAAGAAAAGAAAAAAATCTCAGCCAGATCTGAAGGAGTTGCTTGCAACATGGCGAGCTAGAACACTTGTCACTGTTGTGTGCAGCCAGTTCCTGGTATCTGTCACCAGTAAAACTGAATTCAGAAACTGAGTCAAGGGAGCATTTTAAAACATGATCTTTAATTTTGAGTTTCTATTTCAGTCTCTTCTGTTTGATAAAACCTGTGTGGAAAAGGCTAGTTTTATTTAATTTGCGTACAAAATTCTTCACCTAACTTAAAAAGATTTCAACTCAGTCCTGGTGATTTTTTTAATTTTGAGTTTTAATTTGTGTCTTTTCCTTCTGTTTGATGAAACCTGCGTGGAAAAGGCTAGTTTCTTTAATTTGTGTACACAATTCTTCAGCTGATTTAATGATTTTGAGACCAATCCTAATGATTCTTAAATTTTGAGTTTTTATTTCAGTCTCTTCCTTCTGTTTGATAAAATGTGTGTGGAAGAAGCTAGTTTCTTTAATTTGTGTACACAATTCTTCAGCTGACTTAAAAAGATTTGAGGTCAGTGCTAATGATTCTTTAATTTTGAGTTTTTATTTCAGTCTCTTCTTTCTGTTTGATGAAACCTGTGTGGAAAAGGCTTGTTTCTTTAATTTATGTACACAATCCATCAGCTGACTTAAAATGATTTGAAGTCAGTACTGATGATTCTTTAGAGTTTTTATTTCAGTCTCTTTCTTCTGATTGATCAAACCTGTGTGGATAAAGCTAGTTTCTTTAATTTATGTACACAATTCTTCAGCTAACTTAAAACAATTTGAGGTCAATTCTGATGATTCTTTAATTTGAGTTTTTATTTCAGTCTCCTTTCTGTTTGATGAAACCTGCGTGGAAAAGGCTTGTTTCTTTAATTTATATACACAATTCTTCAGCTGACTTAAAAAGATTTGAGGTCATTCCTGTCCCTGCAAGAGTGCCACCGTGGCATGCGCTTGGTTTGCGGTCGCTGAGTCTCATTTAAGTAAGGTTTTGGGTGGGAGTCATCAGTCTGACTGGTGAAGACCTGCAGCGTGATGAGACTCAAACTCAAATTCAGAATCTTTCTGTGACAAGGATCGTAGTTTATGTTCAGTGAAAATCAGTAATCTTCAGCGTGCTGAAGTTGGTTAGCTACACGAAAGAAGAAAACCTGGCTAACAACCAGTCTTTTGCTTAGCTGCTGATGAGCGAAGAGAACCAAGACTGAGATACGGAGGTACTATACATGCAGATTACCTGAAACAGCATCTGGTAATGTTTGGTTGAACTGGTGACTGCTTTGGGCAGAAGTTTGAATGGCATAATTATACAGCATCTTCTTTTATTCCTGTATGCAAGTTGCACCAGCAGTTTGTCTCTGATGTTTTGGTTTCTTTTATTTGGGGTGCATCGCATGATGTCGGTGTGTATGCCAGTATGTAGCATAGCATGAAAGTTGGTAGTCATATAAAGCTGATTTATTGTTTGATGTGTGTGGTCAAAATTTGTTTTATGACAAGTGTCTTTGGTGTGCATTAAATTGCTGAAATTCTTGCTTGATTAAATTTGTTGCACCTCTGACCTGATGAATGTATTTTTAGTTTTAGCTTAGATTTTGTTCTTTCTTTTACTGTTTATTTGTTAATTTAAAAAAAGAAAAAGAAATTGAGTGTTTCTTTTTAACACAGCATGTGAAATAGTCCTTTTGCTTCTTTTTGTCTAATACACATGATAAAGACCCACCTCCAGTTTCAGTTTGCTTGTTTCCCGAGGTTGCCAGCATCAACACGATTCCTTTCTTTTAGGACTCCCCAAGTGCCAGTGCGTTGTCGCTGGCCCAGTCCAACCTCCTGGCGGAGGATCGGCAGCGGTACCGACGGAATCGGTCCTACCTGGGTGCGGTGGGGGATTTGGCTGACTCAGGTGCGGAGCGCATGCAGGACGTGCGAGCAGGATCACAGCGTGTTCTGCAGGTGTTCATCACCAACGCTGCCAACATCTTCCTCCTCAGCACGGATGACAGCACTTGTCTACAAGATCAGGTGAGGCTTGCTCGAGGAGCGTGAGATTTTTCACGTGAGTCTCTGAAGTTGGACTTGATTGGAACCCATCTTTTGAGATCACCGTTAAAAGAATGAAAACGAAAGGGGTTTTAAAAAAGGAGTAGACTTCGATGAAGGGTTCGTTTAGAGGGAAACAGCAAGGGGTAGTGTGCAAGTATTATAGTTGTGGACCTTCTGTGAAGTAAATGTGAAACTATTCTTATCATCCACGCTTAGTTAGTTTCATGTATGTCCTTTTAACTATCTGAGAGGTGAATGTTTTCCACTGATTTGGTTTAAATTTGCAGGTTGATCTATGCAAACGGGTGCTCAACATTTATCGCCATGTTGTGATGAATACGCAGATGAACCAAAGAACATGGTAAGTTCTGTGACACCGATTGTTTGTTGATCAGAGTGGTGGTTCTTTGTTAGTCTGAGTGGAGCCCTCTTAGGACGTAGCTGTTTAGGAAGAAATTCTGCAGAAGGTGAAGTTATCAATGATTCTACTGTTCTTCTTTCTTATATTTTTATTCAGTTGCTAGAAAGACATGTTTCTGTTAAGCAGTGATCTCCCTCTCTCAGTTTCTGCCTTTCTCTGTCTCTCTCTTCTCTCTGTTTGCCTGTCTGTATTTCTTTCTATCTTTCTTCGATTTGCATGAAAATTTATGTGTCTGTACACAATGTGGTGAACAAACTGCAGAAAAATTGTAACACTGGAGGTGAGTTTAATTTTTTTTGCTGTCAGTGGTACATCTTTCTTTGAAAGTGGGCATGATGGTAACTTCCATGCAGCTTTGTTCATTCACATCACTTTCAATGACCATGACACTGTGTGTGACATCAGGCATGTTGAAAAGTGTATTGTTCATTCACATCACTTTCAGTGACCACAGCAGGGAACAAATACTGAAGGTGTCACTGTGTGTGACTTCGGGCATGTTGAAGAGTATTGTTCATTCACATCACTTCGGGCATGTTGAAGAGTATTGTTCATTCACATCACTTTTAATGACCATGACAAATGCTGAAGGTGTTACTGTGTGTGACATTGGGCGTGTTGAAGAGTGTATTGTTCATTCACATCACTTTCAGTGACCATGACAGGGAACAAATACTCAAGGTGTCACTGTGTGTGACTTCAGGCGTGTTGAAGAGTGTATTGTTTAGCCACATCACTTTCAGTGACCATGACAGGGAACAAATGTTGAAGGTGTTACTGTGTTTGACATCGGGTGTGTTGAAAAGTGTATTGTTCATTCACATCACTTTCAATGATCATGACAGGGAACAAATGCTGAAGGTGTTGCTGTGTGTGACATCGGGTGTGTTGAAGAGTGTACCTCCCCGAGAGCGACATCTGTCACTGGGCGGCCGTCTGGCTCAACCCATCTTCCAGGTCAGTAGCTGTCTGGACAGACAGTCCTGCAGTGGGATACTGAGCATGTAGAGTTTATGGTCCCTTCTGTCAGGACTCCAGAGTTTTCAAGGGTTTCACAGACATGTTTACTTGTATGATTTGGGTGTATTTTTGTGGGCCTAAATTTTCAGTGTATGGAAATAAGAAAAAACCAAAATCCTAAATATTTCTTTGCACATGTTTTGCGATTTGTTTATTTTTCAGTCCGGAATAAGCCCAGTGATGGGTTTTGGGGGGCACATGTGTCAGTCTTGCAACCTCTCGCTGCTGTAGTATCAGTTTCTGTATTGCACTTTGGGTAGTCTCGTACTGAATTTTCAGGCATTTCAAAGCGAGGCTTATATTTCTGCTTCAAAGGACATGTGTTCACCAGCTTTCTTGAAGTTGTGTTGAAATTATTATTGGATTATTTTCACAGGGAACAAAATAAAATGGAAAAGAAATGAAAATACTATAACTTTTCTAACAATTAAGTTTATTTCATGGCTGAATACTATGTAATTAATTCCTGGGACAGTGGCCATGTGTCAGACATGCTAAAGAGTACAAACATGGGCTCAGAAATGCCACAACACTGCACAGAGCCTGTGTGTTGGGGTGACCTGTGTATGTCTGTGTGACCTGTGCAGACGCTGATCGTCACGTGGATCAAGGCCAACCTGAACGTGCTGATCTCCACGGAGCTTTGGGATGAGTTCCTGGCGGTGCTGTCATCTCTGACCTCGTGGATTGAACTCATCAAGGAGTGGTCGGTGAGTGTCCTCATGAGGTGTTCTTGCCGCCTCTTCTGTCACAGCAGAAGGAGATGGCACTGAGCATTGAGTCTCTCCTTTCAGGCTTTTCAGGGGAGAGAGACAGAGGGGGTAAAGTGATGGGGAAGTAGTAAGTGAGTCTGCATGTGGTGTTCCTGCTATTTAATAACACTGTCCTTGGTCAGATTTTTCAGGACAGGGAAGAGTGGGAACTTTTTGAGTGAGATTGCTTCAGTGTCGTTCTCACACCAGTTGGTTGTAAGGTGGTGTTTTTTGTTTGTTGTTGGGTGGGGGTAGGGAGGAAGGGAATCACTTTTTTGACCAGTTCAGATTTTTCTCAACCCAACAGTCATTCGAACTGAACTTGGACTCCTATTGGTAGTTGACTGTCATCATGCAGTGTCTGGTCAGTTTCAATTTTTTTATGGCACTTGCATTGCTTTGCTGGTAAAAAACACACACACACACACTTGTTCATGTGGAAGGAGAACTGGACTTACGGACTGTTAATCAGGATTAGGAGCTGTCTTCCTTTAACTTTATTTGCTCCATGTGCATGTGGGTGGTACTAGATGGGCTGAAAATGTGAGTCCTTGTTCTTGTTGCAGAAAACCATGGAGACGCTGACTCGTGTGTTAGCAAGGCAAGTGTATGGCCTTGACCTTGTTGACCTGCCCTTGGAGCGACTCAGTGAGCAAAAGGAAAAGCGACGAAGGGGCAAAGGTTAGGAACAGTTATCGTGATAGTCTCGGCTGTTGCAGGGAGCATTAATTAATTGTTTGCTGATAGTTGTCAGTGCAAATGATTCAGGATAAATTGAGAGAGTGACTCTTCTTTCTCTTCACACATTGATAAAGGGGGGCTTTTTGGAAAGTGTTCATTCATGCACCTGCAGCTCAGAGCACTCAAAGGCAAGAGAATGAAACTTCAAAGAATTTATTTCTTATGTGCTGTACTGTATGATGCAAACACGTGATGCTGCAAAAGGCTGACAGAGCTGTACTTATCGGTGATGTTGTAAAAATGCTGTGTGCTCATCCTTGTTGGAAATGACTGCTTTTATTATTACCTCAAATTTGAAGAACAATACATACAAAAACTGCAAGTTTAACTGCAAGAGAGAGAGAGAGATTGAGAAACCAAAGCAAAATAAAATACAGACTACCGCCTCACATAGTGCTGATTTTCTTTTACCTGTTGCAGAGTCCACCAAGGACAAGTCGAATGCAGACAAGAGTTTCATGCGAAGCTGGAGTCGCAGTGATGGGCAGATGGCCAACACTCTTCGCAGCTCCACCAACAGTGCACCAACGCCAGAGACCACCCCTGCCTTTGAACGGGGGAAGTACAAGAGTGATGGTAAGGGCATTGACCAATTTTGTTCAAGAGTTGTGTGGGAACAGCATCAAAATCATGTGTGGGTGTGGGTGGTGAAATGGGGTGGGGAGAAAGAGATAGGATGGAGGATGAGGTTTTATGTGATTGGGAACGGGAGGGAGAGTGTGTGTGTGTCATTGTGTGTGTGTGTGTGAGAGAGAGAGGGAGGGAGGGAGGGGAGAAGTCAGTGTCTCCATTTTCTCTGTGTGCACTTTTTATTTGCCCCACTTTACTTTCTCTCCTCTTTACTTGTATTTTTCTGTGTTTGATTTGACAAAGTTGTCCGGAGAAAGGCTCTTCCATCCAGCCTACCCACCTTTGTCTCATTTTTCTCACTGCTGACTTCCTTCCACATCACAGCCTATGTGCGTGTGATTTTCCTTTTTGGCGTTCTTCCCTATTGTACAACCCTAAGACTTCTTTACTTTCTTTCTTCATTCTTCTTCCATCCTGATCATCATGCATGGGATGCCGGGCAAATATGATCAGTGTTCATTACTTCATAGGTACTGCTGATGTTTGTGGAAGGTGCCTAGCCCAAATTTTATTCATCATGTTCATGGTCAATGTTCATTAACGTTGGCGATGTTACCTGTGGCATTGGCAGGTTCAGGACCAATTTATGTTCTGCATCATTTGCATGATCCGTATTTTTAACAGATGTTGGTGTTCATTGATATTGGTGATGTCTGGGGCAAGTAGAGAACCAAATTCTGCTCTATCATGTTCATGAACAGTGTTCATAGATGTTGGTGATGATGTCTGGTGCAGGTGGAGAACCAAATTCTACTCTATCATGTTCATGAGCAGTGTTCATAGATGCTGGTGTTGATGTCTGGTGCAGGTGGAGAACCAAATTCTACTTTTCATCATGTTCATGAGCAGTGGGTTCATAGATGTTGGTGATGATGTCTGGTGCAGGTGGAGAACCAAATTCAGCTCTTCATCATGTTTATCAACAGTGTTCATAGCTGTTGGTGATGATGTCTGATGCAGGTGGAGAACCAAATTCTGCTTCTCATCATGTTCATCAACAGTGTTCATAGCTGTTGGTGATGATGTCCAGTGCAGGTGGAGAACCAAATCCTGCTCTTCATCATGTTCATGAGCAGGGCTTATAGATGTGGTGATGATGTCTGGTGCAGGTGAAGAAATTGATTAGCAGGGCTCATAGATGTTGGTGATGATGTCTAGTGCAGGTGGAGAAACTGATTAGCAGGGCTCATAGATGTTGGTGATGATGTCTGGTGCAGGTGGAGAAATTGATTAGCAGGGCTCATAGATGTTGGTGATGATGTCTGGTGCAGGTGGAGAAATTGATTAGCAGGGCTCATAGATGTTGGCGATGATGTCTGATGCAGGTGGAGAAATTGATTAGCAGGGCTCATAGATGTTGGCGATGATGTCTGATGCAGGTGGAGAAATTGATTAGCAGGGCTCATAGATGTTGGTGATGATGTCTGGGGCAGGTGGAGAAATTGATTAGCACTGTTCATAAATGTTGATGATGATGTCTGGGGCAGGTGCAGGAGGTGGCCGCATACGGCCCGACCTGACCAAGCAGCGGTCGCTGAGCGGGGAGCCATCCCCAGCCCACTCCCGCTGCGCCTCCAGCACATCGGAGATCCTGGTGCGCAGCAGCAGTGAGGGCAACATCGCTGACCCACGGGAGCTCATTGAGAAGCTGAGAGGTATGGGGATGTTGTGGCGGTGCAGCTTGTATGTTAGTGCTGTTCGGGAGCATGTTTGATGGCGGTTCTGCCTGGAGAGGCATATACTCGCCCTGTCATTTCGATCCCCCTGGAGTGTGAAGTCCAGGGTTTCGTAAAGAGTTTTGAAAGTCTGAAAAAGTGTTAGGATTTTGAAGGGTCTTTTTTCAGGTCTGCCCTTGTTTGAAAGAAGTGGGGAAGAATGGGCTAAACCCATCTTGGTCTAGAAAAAGGTTTAAAAAAAAAAAAGGTTTCAAAATATTGACTTAAAAAAAATCAATCTGAAAGGCCTACTAGCGAACTTGTAGTTTGTAATTTTGTCCCTCAAAGTGTGTGTGAACCCTGAAGGCTGCAGTGCTTCCCCGCCCTCCATCCTGCTCAGCCCTGTGTTGCCTTCTCTGCCACTGACAAGAACAGAGCCACCGCCTCCATGCCAGTCATCACACAAGGGGCACAGCGTGCAGAAAGAGATGGTAGTCTGGTAGCTACTAGCTCAAGGATATACTTATGCTCTGAAATCCATGCTGAGTACTAAATTTCATTATTCAGATAGACTAGTCTTTGATGTCAAATGCCCAGTCAACAGCGAAGGTCATGTCAGGCAAAACATGTTTCAGATCACAAGCAGCGGTCTCATTCACTGTTTGTGTCACATGTCATGATTTGCTGGGAGAGGACAGTGAGCATGAAGGTGAAAAAAACATAGGAAAGGTGGAAATTTAACAGAACTCCTGGCAGTCTGTAAAGCATACAAAGCTGTATTCTGGCACAATTGAGGCTTAAAGGGACAAAGTTCGTCGATAGCTGTGTACTTCCACCGGAGAGGGGACTTTGTGGGCGCAGTATTTGGGCTTTCACTTTCAGAAAAACATTTACATGATTGAAAAAAGAAAACCTCCGCTTGATGGCAGATTTAATTGTGTCTTGCAAGTAGGATGGGGTTGAAATTGTTATGCTGTCTGAATGTGCTGGTTGGATGGTTTAAATGCACAGTAAGGCAGAGTGTATAGATTATGTATAGACTATACAGAACTGATTGAATACATTCTGGTTAGATGGTTTAAACACACAGTAATGCAGTGTGTGTAAACTATACAGACCTGATTGAAGACATGCCAGTTAGGTGGTTTAAATGCACATTAAGGCGGAGTGTATAGTCTATACAGAACTGATTGAAGACATGCTGGTCAGGTGGTTTAAATGCACTGTAACAGAGTATGCAGACCTGATTGAAGACATGCTGGTTAGATGGTTTAAATGCACTGTAATGCAGAGTGTATAGACTATTCAGAACTGATTGAAGGCATGTTGGTTAGATGGTTTAAATGCAATGTAATGCAGAGTGTATAGACTGTTCAGAACTGATTGAAGGTCTGGATGCTGCTTCATGACTGACAGTGCTAGCTGTTCCCATCAGTTAGATGGTTTAAATGCAATGTAATGCAGAGTGTATAGACTATTCAGAACTGATTGAAGGCATGTTGGTTAGATGGTTTAAATGCAATGTAATGCAGAGTGTATAGACTATTCAGAACTGATTGAAGGCATGTTGGTTAGATGGTTTAAATGCACTGTAATGCAGAGTGTATAGACTATTCAGAACTGATTGAAGGCATGTTGGTTAGATGGTTTAAATGCAATGTAATGCAGAGTGTATAGACTGTTCAGAACTGATTGAAGGTCTGGATGCTGCTTCATGACTGACAGTGCTAGCTGTTCCCATCAGTTAGATGGTTTAAATGCAATGTAATGCAGAGTGTATAGACTGTTCAGAACTGATTGAAGGCATGTTGGTTAGATGGTTTAAATGCAATGTAATGCAGAGTGTATAGACTGTTCAGAACTGATTGAAGGTCTGGATGCTGCTTCATGACTGACAGTGCTAGCTGTTCCCATCAGTTAGATGGTTTAAATGCAGTGTAATGCAGAGTGTATAGACTGTTCAGAACTGATTGAAGGTCTGGATGCTGCTTCATGACTGACAGTGCTAGCTGTTCCCATCAGTTAGATGGTTTAAATGCAGTGTAATGCAGAGTGTATAGACTATTCAGAACTGATTGAAGGTCTGGATGCTGCTTCATGACTGACAGTGCTAGCTGTTCCCATCAGGCTGCAATCCAAAGTGCATGTGTTTGACATCCAGACTGTGCAGCTAGGATTAAACTCTACTGCATCATATAGTCTGTAGTACTAAGTTTGGTACACTGGATACTTTGTGTGTCCGTGCGTGTGTGTGTGTGTGTGTGTAAATGTTTAAACTCCTTTTTCTTACAGTTTTTTGTTGTTGTAAAACTTGTTCCTTGACGCTTTGGTTTATGTCTCAACATTATCTGTTGTAATTTTTCCTGACTGTCTCAGTTTGTGGGTCATTTTGTCTGTCTCCGACCTGCATCAGTTTCATGAGAAGTGGTACAGTGCAACCCTGGCTTCTGAAAGACCAGCTTGAGGAGAGACCACCTCTCTCTTCCGAACACTTTTACTGAAACTTGCCCTTTATGTTTTCATGTAAATGAACCAGGGACTGTTCCTTTTTTAAGTCAGCTTTTACTGAGACTTTCCTATTTCCATGTAACTGAATCAAGGACTGTCTCTCTTTTAAGTCAGCTTTTACTGAGACTTTGCTTTTGTATTTCCATGTAAATGAACCAGGGACTGTCCCTCTTTTTAAGTCAACTTTTACCGAGACGTATATTTCAGTGTAAATGAACAAAGGATCATCCCTCTTTTAATTCGACTTTTACCAACACTTTCATATTTCAGTGTAAATGAACAAATGATCATCCCTCTTTTAAGTCAGCTTCGCTGAGACTTTCATGTTTCCATGTAAATGAACCAAGGACCACACCTCTTTTAAGACCTGTTTTTGCTGAATTTTTAGGGTGGTCTTTAAACAAAGGGTTTCACTGCACTGACTTGGTAATTCAACCAGAAGCAAACTATTCTGAGTTTACTGACAAAGCCTGGTCAGATGAATGTAACAAAAGCAGCGGCAGAGCATGTCTTAGCTTGATGCTGAATTGTAGTCACGTTTGTTTTAGAGCTTTCAGAACAGAAAAATGGAAGAGCTGGCTGTGGTAGTTTTGCCAGGTTAGATGACCTAGTTTGTAAATTCAGTGGGTTTTCTGCTTTTTCACCACTGTAAAACTGTGAGCCCATGTAATAGTCAGTAATATAAAGAAAAACCTCAATATGAGCATTTTTCATAGACATAGCTCACATAACTCAAACTAAGTGTGTTCACACAAGTTTCATCCCTTGTGACTTAATTGTTCCACTGTACCACCTGAAACCTCCGAGTTTGGGGTTCATGCTTCCTTTGTGTTATTGTGTTAAGTCTGTTGAAACTGACTGTGAGTCCATTTGGGCATTTACTTTTGTCTGGTACTTTGGAAATGCTAGGGTTAACATGTGGTTTTTCTATAGTTTGCATGTCGAGATTTGACTGATGGTAGCTATATACTTCAGTGTGTCTTTAGCATCTCAACTTCATTCCAGAACCGGCAAGCAGGCTTGACAGCAAAAATGGTGTTGCATGTGATGAAAAAAGGAGAAAAGGCTGTGACTGACGTTCTTCCTTGCTCCCATTGTGTGTGTGTGTGTGTTTGTACTTGTGTGTGTGAGTGTTTGTACGTGTGTGTGTGTGTGTGTGTTCATGAGTGGAGGCTTTTTAATATTTGCACTGAAATATGACAGTTTGAGCTGAGTGGTATATTTTGGGGCTTTGTGAAACCCTAATTGACGATCTTCGGAAATCCAAGGGACTGCACTCGGTAAGAGCCTTTGGGCATGGACCTGTATATATAGGTCCATGCCTGCTGGTGTAGCACAGAGTAGGCATGCTTTTGTTGGGGGTACAGTGAGCACGTTGGGAAGATGACGGATACCCGTAAACAAAAGGCAGAAAAGGCATCAGAAATGCTGATCAAACACTCACTGCTCGTGGGGAACGTGCAGATTGGATAGTAGGTTCCCCCAGCTGGTAGTCTAGTATAAATTATAATAGGTCCATGCCTGAAAATCTCAGTGTCGAAGATCGGCTCTTCTCCACTGCCACCTCCATTCAGGGGACTTCACTCCCCAGAGTAAGAAAACACTGTCAAATTATGTTCACCTGTTATTTCCGGAAATCGTCTATTTGGCACAGGAAAACCCCTCATGATCACAAACTAGTATCTTTCAAGTTGGGAGGAATTTTCTGGTGTGATCACTAAAAGGTTAGTCTGCAGAGTGATCACTAAAAGGTTAGTTTGTAGTGTGATCACTAAAAGTTGGTATGTAATGTGGTAACTAAAATGTTAGGCTGTAATGTGATCACTAAAAGGTTAGTCTGTAGTGTGATCACTAAAATGTTAGTGTGTAGTGTGATCACTAAAAGTTTAGTCTGTAGTGTGACAACTATCACTAAAAGTTTAGTCTGTAGTGTGATAACTGAAAGGTTAGTCTGTAATGTGATCAATAAAAGTTTAGTCTGTAGTGTGATATTTGAAAGGTTAGTCTGTAATGTGATCAATAAAAGTTTTAGTCTGTAGTGTGATAGCTGTCACTAAAAGTTTAGTCTGTAGTGTGATAATTGAAAGGTTGTTCTGTTTTACACAGAGGGTTCTGGGATGCTAGTGATTCAAGCAGCTTCAGCCAGTCAGAACATAAAGAACACTGAAAAGTCCAGATAGGTGCCGCTATGTTTGGTCCTCATAGCAACAGAACAAAAGATAGGGAGATTTTGAACAAAGCCTTCAAAGTGACCTTAGGACACACATTCACTGATGATGAGATGTATCAGCAGCAATCAGCTGAGGTAAATTTCAATAGTTTCAACACAGGAATCAAACAACAGTTGCCACACACTCCACCAATCAACACAGTACCGCATGGCGGTCAGGTGGAAAACTTGTCAGGAACGCAAAACGTGGCAGTCAGGGCTTAGATCGCTGCACAGAATGCTTGGCTTTTCTCCTTTTTCCTGAGTAGTGAGCAAAGAGCTGTGACTGCCTAAAGTGATGAGATCAAACACACCATACAAGCCATGGCAACAGAGAAAAAGGGGTTCTAAAAAACCCCTGATAAAAGTCTTATGTCTGAAAATGGTCCTCATCTGTCTCTTGTCTTTCTCACCTTTTATGGCAGTTCATTTGTTGTTGAGGACTAGGGAAAATCACAAGTTGTGATGTGGAAAGATTCAGGAAATTTCTGTCCCTGTCAGTACATCAGAAAATGGAAACTTTTGCCTCTGTGTGTGTGTGTGTGTGTGTGTGCGTGCATGCGCGTGTGAGTGTTCTGTCCACATGTCCATGCCTTTCTGCATGGGTGTGTGTGTCCTGTGCACATGTCTACACCTGTGTACATTGATTGTGTATGTGTGTGTGTGTCCATTCCTTGTGTCCATGTGTGTGTACACTGATATGTGTATGTGTGTACATGTGCGTGTGTGTTCTGTCCACATGTCCACGCCTGTGTGCATTGATGTGTGTGTGACATGGCGTTGACTCTTGTCCTGTCAGGCGCCAGTTTTGTTAGCGAGAGTAATGACAATGGCTGTGCTGATCCTGATGTTGATAACTCCGCTCTAACCGCATGTGGCGACGTAGATAGCCAGACCACTGCAACCCAACCAGTTGGTAGGTTGATTGCTCTCTTTTACCTTTTAGCCTCTACTGTGCTTTCCGTTCTAATCTGTCTTCTGTGTTTGAGATGTCTTCATGGTAGACTTGAATCTTTAAAGATGCTGTTGCAGTTGGTACTGACAATCATAATTTTGATGGTTGCAACTGACGTCTGGTTTAGAATTAAAGAAATGAACCCAGAATTAGTTTTGTAAAACATTTTTGGCAATACAAGCTATGGTCTGCCACTTGCAACTAATACTGTAATAGTGATGCGGGCAGACTCATACAAAACTGAGCATACAAGAAAGAAGAGGAATTGGAGTGTAGTATGCGATAGAAAGTATTTTGATGAAGTACATTAAGAAAAAAACTAAATGCGCTGACAGCACATTAAGAAAAAACAAATTGTGCGGCACAATGAAGGCCAGGAAGTGACAGCATCTTTAATTTAAGGGGACATGGATTACTATTGCAGAATGGGTTAGGAAATTTCATTATTTCTTCAGAGGGTGTGAATATGGCTAAATGTCCAGTGTCCAGGCTTGCTGATGTTTTAGTTACATGTATGTACTTAACAGGGGTGGGGTTGGGGTGCAGATGAGTCGATTTAAAGTTGCATTGTCCCATTCAGTCCTTTAATATGTCTTGCCCTTGGAACTTGCCAGTGTTTTTTTTAGTTTTTTGGTTTTTTAATGTATTAACAGGGGTAGGGGTTGGGGTGCAGATGAGTTGATTTAAAGTTGCATTGTCCCATTCAGTCCTTTAATATGTCTTGCCCTTGGAACTTGCCAGTGTTTTTTTAATATTTTATATATATTTTTTTATGGTGTCTTCACTGCTCCGTATCTTTTCCCATGCAAGAGGCTGCCATGATCAAAGCCTGAACTTTTGTGTAAGCATAATGTGAATGGATGGTAACCCCCTCCCCCTTCCCCCCTCCCACCCATCTTACCAAAGCTGCCCCCAGCTACATTTGCTTGCATGATCAAGACTGAAGTGTGTATGTATAATATATATCCTGATAGTGCTAGTGGGAAGTGAGGGTAAGCGCTAGTGTACATCTACTGTTTGCATGGGTGAAAGCTGTTCAGTATAACTATTGTTATATATTTCAGAACTATGTAATGTAACAGTTTTAGTATTTCAGCTTTTTGTGAGGCCTTAGAATTGGGTGGGGGAAAAAAAGAGAGAGGGTGGGGGGAGGGGGGGAATCTATACTATGAAAGTGGTTTTCATCTTGTAAGTAATAGGATGGAGTTAACAGTATTGTATAATGCAGAAATGAAAAACAAAAACAAACAAAAAACACACACACAAAAACCCAGCAACACGTCTCTTTGTAATAATTTTATTTCAGACACACTCACACACACACAAAAAATCCCATGAGGTGCGTCTCTTTGTAATAACTTTATTTCACACACACACACACACACACCACACACACACACATACAAATCCCATGAGATGATGGTCACTTGCATATTATAATTTACATCCGTTTTGAGTATCCTTGAAAATCTGAGCTTTCACCCATGTATTTTGTACTTACGTAAATTGCGACAAAGTTGAAGATAAATGAGCAGTAAGGGTAATGAAGCAGGAGGAGGGAAGTGAACTTGACTGCTGACTGGTTTTGTGTCCTGCAGTGTCGCTGTCAGGTCAGGGGGTGGAGGACCCGGAGGTGGCCGGCATCACAGCCGTGTGCACGGCGGAGCTGGCCTCGTTGCCAGGCAGCGATGTCATGCCAGGTCATCCTGAGCACCATCACCACCACGATCCATTTTACCCCACATCAAGAGGTCAGTCAGCCTCTGGGAGGAATAGCACTGTGTCTATGTAAGAAGCGTAATGTGTCAGCCTCTGCTGTGAGGAACAGCACTGTGTCTGTGTAAGAGACATGTCTTGGCCTGTACTGTGAGGAAGAACACTGTGTCTGTGTAGGAGACAGAATGTCGCAGCCTCTGCTGTGAGGAAGAATGCTGTGTCTATGTAGGAGATGGAATGTCTCAGCCTCTACTATGAGGAAGAATGCTGTATCTGTGTAGGAGACGTAATGTCTTGGCCTGTACTGTGTCTGTGTAGGAGATGGACAGTCTCAGACTCGACTGTGAGGAACAACACTGTGTCTGTGTAGGAGACGTAATGACTTGGCCTCTACTGTGAGAAACAGCACTGTATCTGTGTAAGAGATGTGTCTTGGCCTCTACTGTGAGGAACAACACTGTGTCTGTGTAGGAGATGGAATGTCTCAGCCTCTACTGTGAGGAACAACACTGTGTAGGAGATGTAATGTCAGCCTCTACTGTGAAGAACTGCTGTGTCTGTGTGGGAGACGTAATGTCTTGGCCTCAACTGTGAGGAACAACACTGTGTAGGAGATGTAATGTCTTGGCTTCTGCTGTGAGGAACTGCACTGTGTCCCTGTAGGAGATGTGATGTCTTGGCCTCTACTGTGAGGAACTGCACTGTGTCTGTGTAGGAGATGTAATGTCTTGGCCTCTACTGTGAAGAACAACACTGTGTATGTGTCATGTCCTGTTTAAAAGTTAGATGTGTCCTGTGTGTATAAAAATAAACATTGATTATCCATTCTATTACTTCTATGTGAAAATAAACATTTGTTTCTGAAAATAGACACTTTTGTGTCCTTTCTCTGAAATTAACATGGGTGTGACCTTTCTCCTTGAAATATGTTTTGATCTGTCCTTTCTTGTTGTCCATTTTCATTGTAAACCCCCCCCCCCCCCTCCACACACACACACACACTTTAAAAAAAAAAATTGATATGAGGATGGAGCCATAGGCTGGTGGAATGACCTAGCTTCATTTTTATTTTGCTTCCTGTGATGGGCAGCAACCTTTCAGTTCTTTGAGCTGGACCATACTGATAAACTGGACAATTGACAGGCTGGTCAGCTAACTGGCCAGATGTCAGAGCTTTTGAAAACTGAAACAAAACTTATAACTGGATGCACTCGTGTCAGTTATGTCATGTTCATTTATCTTTGGAAGTACACATGGCAGGAATAGAAACTAAAATAATCAACATATAAGGGAGTTAATTAGCACTCAAAATATGTAACACAAGTTCAACAACAGAAACCTGAGTCACCTACAGCTACTCTCACCTGGCATGCATGCAGATACAAGGTACATTAACATGGAAACTAAAAGTATTCAGTTGATACGGACATACATACTCAGTCCACTGTCACTGTCAACCCCTTTACTGCCCTTAGGATGTCCTACAACACCCTCAGAAGAATGTTTTCCAGTGCATTATTTGCTGTCATGCATGACATTCTGCTTTAGTTCAGTCTTTGTGTATACTTGTGTGGAGCAAATTTCTCCCAAGTGAGCACTTACTTGCTCGCTGAACTTCCTTTTGAGACAATTTTCTGAAGGAATCAGAACCTGCAATAGAAACCTTTTGGCACAGAAATGGTTAACAGTGCTTTGGATGATGCAATTTTGTGTGCAGAATCGTGCACCCCCTCCCCCACTTCTATGCACTCAGCACGGTCAAAGTCAGGCAGCCGGTCCCCGTCACCAACGGAGTTGATATCAGACAGCCAGCCCAAAGACAGCCCCACGCCTGACCGAGACTCCCTGCACATAGACATGGTTGCTTCCAACCAGGACACCTCGCTTAGCAAAGGTAAGCCATCAGCAAGCATACCTCACTTGTAAGCCTTCAACCAGGACACCTCGCTTAGCAAAGGTAAGCCATCAGCAAGCATACCTCACTTGTAAGCCTTCAACCAGGACACCTCGCTTAGCAAAGGTAAGCCATCAGCAAGCATACCTCACTTGTAAGCCTTCAACCAGGACACCTCGCTTAGCAAAGGTAAGCCATCAGCAAGCATACCTCACTTGTAAGCCTTCAACCAGGACACCTCGCTTAGCAAAGGTAAGCCTTCAACAAGCATATATACCTCACTTGTAAGTCTTCAGCAAAAAAAATTCACTTAGCAGAGGTAAGCCTTCACTGAGAATCTGTCACCAAGAGGTGTTAAGTCTTCAAGCAGGATGCTGTAGTTGTTTGAGGTAAGCCTTCATTCAGGATACCTCACCTACAGGTGTTAAGTCTTCAAGCAGGATGCTGTAGTTGTTTGAGGTAAGCGTTCATTCAGGATACCTCACCTACAGGTGTTAAGCCTTCAAGCAGGATGCTGTAGTTGTTTGAGGTAAGCCTTCATTCAGGATACCTCACCTACAGGTGTTAAGCCTTCAAGCAGGATGCTGTAGTTGTTTGAAGTAAGCCTTAATTCAGGATACTTCACCTACAGGTGTTAAGCCTTCAAGCAGGATACCTCATCTACAGGTGTTAAGCCTTCAAGCAGGATGCTGTAGTTGTTTGAAGTAAGCCTTCATTCAGGATACCTCACCTACAGGTGTTAAGCCTTCAAGCAGGATGCTGTAGTTGCTTGAGGTAATTAAGCCTCAGCTGATATTTCCTCTTATCAGCCAGTCAGCATAGAACTAAAGTTGAATTAAAACAAATATTGGTCAAACATTGGTGTCAGTTACATGTCAACTGTCTTCTGCCTGCTTAAAAAGGGTCTTGCCAGGCCAGGGGATGTGTATTCAGTCAAACTGTTGCGCTCTGGAGCCTGTGCATGGCTCATGAGCAATGCATATTTTCTACTGGGGTTAAAAGTGGGTTGAAAAGGGAGACTGTTTGTTTTCCTAATGCTCTGTTGGTTTTCCTAATGCTGTGTTGGCCTTCAAGCAGGATACCTCATCTACAGGTGTTAAGCCTTCAAGCAGGATGCTGTAGTTGTTTGAAGTAAGCCTTCATTCAGGATACCTCACCTACAGGTGTTAAGCCTTCAAGCAGGATGCTGTAGTTGCTTGAGGTAATTAAGCCTCAGCTGATATTTCCTCTTATCAGCCAGTCAGCATAGAACTAAAGTTGAATTAAAACAAATATTGGTCAAACATTGGTGTCAGTTACATGTCAACTGTCTTCTGCCTGCTTAAAAAGGGTCTTGCCAGGCCAGGGGATGTGTATTCAGTCAAACTGTTGCGCTCTGGAGCCTGTGCATGGCTCATGAGCAATGCATATTTTCTACTGGGGTTAAAAGTGGGTTGAAAAGGGAGACTGTTTGTTTTCCTAATGCTCTGTTGGTTTTCCTAATGCTGTGTTGGTTTTCCACTGTAGCAGAAATGTATTTTTACCTAATGCTGTGTTGGTTTTCCACTGCAGCAGAAATGTATCTTTTCCTAATGCTGTGCTGGTTTTTCCACTGTAGCAGATTCTTTACTGGAGATGAAGAGTGTGATGGCGGGAGGGACTGTACCAGGCTGGACGCCAGACGTGGCTGTGGTGCTATGGCAACGCATGTTGGGCTGCCTGGGTGATGTCAACAAGATCGAAGATCCTGATATTCATGCAAACGTCTTTGTCTACCTCTGTGATCTCCTCGACACCCTCTTTAGAGTGAGTTTTCTTTTACTTTCTCTCTCTCTCTCATTTTTTATCTTTCTCTCTCTCTTGGTTGCTCTCTCAGTCTCTTTTTTTTCCACTGTATGAATGCTGTATTCATTTAAATCTGTCTTAAGTGGGTGGTGTTATTTCAGTCTCGATCACTAGCATTAACTTCTGAGGTCTGTGTGAAGTTGGGGCAAAAGACAGTTGCTTTTTTAAAACCTCCCATAGGCTGTGGTTGAGACCCAGTGCTCTGGAGTTACAGAGGAGGAAAAAAAACCCAGCACGTATTTAAACTCAGAACAGTTTCTTAGTTATATCGATTCAGCGCTTGTGTTGACTTGTTAGTGCCTGTCTGTCCTTTGTGCGTACAGCATGCACAAAGATCACTGCACGTTACAATTATCATGTCCACCTTACAGTAAGAGATGGCTGGTGGCATGGATACACAAGGAAAAATTAACAAGTGGAATAGAAAAATCAAACCGACAGTTGTGGCTACCCCTTATGGAAGAATAAGAAGGGGCATCACCTGAATGTGGGGTGTAAGTGGGGCAGTGTGCAGGATTCGTCCTATTCAAGTTGTTGTTCAAGCATGACTTGTTGCAGATAAGCGAGAATCTGGGTGTCACACCAGACAACATGTCATCTCCACCACCCTCTGAGCTCATCCCTCCAACACATATCTTCGCTTCATGGCTGTTTGAGGTGAGTCGTCTGGTGACTTATTTGAGTCTGGTAGAATTCGGTGTTCCCACGCACCTTGTTTTGAACATAGAGAGAGAAAAGAAAACTTTGCAGAAAAATAACTGGTTTTAAACAAAACATTTCAGAGCTGGTAATTATGTAATAAAATAGATAATTGGTTTGTAAAGGATTCAGAGCTGATATATAATAAAATAGACAATTGGTTTGTAACAAAATGTTTCAGAGCTGATATATATGATAAGTTCAGTAGATAAATAGTTTAAACAAAACATTTCCAAGCTGATTTATGATACAGGGCTTCCAAAGTCAGATCCTGCTCTGAGCAGCAGGTTCAAACTCTGTTACGCCCGGTGTTTGGTGTTTCATCATTTACAACTTGGCAGCAAATTCAGACTCCGTTATGGCTTGCATTTGGGGTTCCGTTGTTTACAACTTGACACTGAGTTCAGACTCTGTTGTGGGTTGTGTTTGATGTTTCATTGTTTACAACTTGCCAGGGAGTTCGTGGCAGCAAGTTCAGAGTCTCTGTTGTGGCTTGTAGTTGGAGTTTCATTGTTTACAATTTAGCAGGGAGTTCAGACTCTCCGTTGTAGTTTGTGTTTGATGTTTCATTGTATGCAAGTTAACAGCACTTTCACTTTCATTGTGTGGCTTGTGTCTGATGTTTGTTTCCAAATTAACGTGTCTTTGCTCCGGTGTTTTGGTGCTTCAGTGTTTACCAATTCACATGTCCTTGTTTGGGTGTTTCAGTGTTTACAACTTGGCAACAAGTTCAAACGTGGCAAGCTGCTGGCATACCAGCTGATCTGTCAGATGATGCTGCGTCCACATCAAGTGCCACCCTCCAGAGCGCTGCTGGCACGATTTTACAATGTGCTTCATGCGGGTCTCATATCAAACGATCAGGTAGGCATGGAGGTGTTTGAGAGAACTTTGCTGCATGCAGGGGTTATCTTTACTGATCAGATAGGAGAAAATTCTGGTTTGGGAAGACTGACATCAGACGCAGTTTATAGCTGAGTCACTTTATTACAAAATGCAGTTGCCTTCATGGCAGCATATCTGCTCTTGAAATGTGCAGGAAACTGCTACACACCCAAAACTCTCACCCAGTTCCAATGACCTAACACTGAGTCAGCTGATGATTGAGCCAATGAGGCAATTGTCAGTAAGTTGTCTGCCATAACTGTTAGAAAAGGTGACCCAGATTTTAGAGACAGGTTTAATGAAAGGTGAAACAGACAGAAACTTTCATTGCAGGAAAGGTGTGTGTTGCTAAGAATGAGAGATTATTAGAAACATGTTGTGTTTCAGGATGTGCCAAAATGTGAGATCATTGGGAGATGGGTTGACTGTTTCAGGATGTGCCAATATGAGATCATTGGGAGACATGTTGACTGTGTTTCAGGATGTGCCCAATGTGAGATCATTGGGAGATGGGTTGACTGTGTTTCAGGATGTGCCCAATGTGAGATCATTGGGAGATGTTGACTGTGTTTCAGGATGTGTCCAATGTGAGATCATTGGGAGAAATGTTGACTGTGTTTCAGGATGTGCCTGATGTGAGATCATTGGGAGACATGTTGACTGTGTTTCAGGATGTGTCCAATGTGAGATCATTGGGAGACATGTTGACTGTGTTTCAGGATGTGCCTGATGTGAGATCATTGGGAGACATGTTGACTGTGTTTCAGGATGTGCCAAATGTGTTGGTCGGCAACTGTGGGCCACGCTTCTTCTCTGTGCCACTGCCAGGGTCCATCCTCCTCATTCTAGACTTCATCAACGCTGCGGGCACTATCATCTCTGCTGTGGACTATAAGGAGGTTAGCATAGCTAGATAGTCCTTACTTGCTTGCTTGGGTGGGTGTTTGCTGGGTGGGTGTTTGCTTGTAATTGGTATTTAGACCCTGCAGGATCACATCAGGATGAGGGTATTTGGTGTGGTATGTGAGTGGGTCAGTGGCCACTTGCTTGCTTGCCTTTTACAAATTGGTGGGTGGATGGCTGGTTGGTGTACATATTATGGGTAAAAGGTGTGTATTTTTTGAAAAATTTACATGGAAATTTCTGCTCCAGTTTCAGTATTTTGATGTTGTTTTTTTAAAGCCTAAAATGGCATTAATTGTATTATTTTGCATATCAAAAGTGTGTTGCATATCATGGCTAAAAGTGTCAAAGTATGTATATTGACATCTCTGCTCTGAATTTGAGTGTTTTGAATTTTTGTAAATTGTAAAATTGTATTACAAAAGAAACTCAGAAAATCCCTGTGTGATGAGAAGTGTGTCCATCCTACAAGTTGGAGGCTGTCAGCTGTAATGTAACTGCATTGAAAAGCAAAGAGTATAGGGATGTCTGTCATCAAGGGGGAAAATCTCAAAAATCACATTGCTCTTAGACTTACAGACATTTAAAATTTGGCATCTTAATCCGGGAGAGGCTGCTCTTTGCGTGCAAAGAGGAATTAAATGCCTTGTCTCAAAGATTCCTCTGTCCTCATGTACCACACCCAGCTGGACTGGAGCGGCCATTTTGGTCAAGCGGAAACACGGAGCTGGGTGTAGCCAAACAAATGCACACATATCGCTCACGAGGCCTCTAGAGATAGCACCAGCAAAAAGGTTTTTCCTTGGACCATATAAGGATTGAAGAATCCAGCAGTACAAGCATGGTTTGGAATCAGGAATATTATTGATGCTGGATTATTTGAATGCATGTTCTGAACTGCGTTGTAGTTCAGAGAGAGTTATACGAATCACGATACAATAATAATTTATTAATCCTTCAAGAGAAAATTCAGTGAAACTTGATTCATGCTGTGCTGTGTAGTGATAACAGATATGATGCTGCGCGGTGTAGTGCTGTACACTGTCTTTAAGGCAGGCACAAACGGATGCAACTAGTTGTCTCCCTGTGTCGTTGCAGCCTCCACGGGCGGAAGCCGTGTCCATACTGGGCACACTGCTGTCGTTTCCCAACCATTTCCTGGAGGTGCCGGTCTTCCAGTCCAATCTCCTGACCACGGCGCTCATCGAGGCCGACGACCTGAAGGACCGCATCATCGACCTGCTGCTCAAAGCCGGCAAACGAGAGCCAGCTGGTCTGGCCAGGTGCGTGAACGTGGGGTTTTGATGCAGGGAAGGGGGAAGGTTGCCCCCTCAGCCCATAGCATAGCCCTGAATCCTTGCAGACCTGATTTTAAGCTTGGTAAAGCCTGTTCTTGATTGGGCAAACTTTTGCCTCGCAAACCTAGTTCGGGGTATTCGACAAACCTTAAGAACGGTCAGCGAACGTGATTGGTTCTTAATTGGGCAAACTTTTGCTTCATGAACCTAGTTCAAGGTATTCAATGAACCTTAAAAAAGGTTAGCGAACATAGTAGGTTCTTAATTGGGCAAACGTTTGCTTCGCGAGCCTAGAACAGGGTATTCGACATCCCACATGCTGAGACGGTGATTGACCCAAGCTTGTTGTGATGGCTGTTTGTTTCAGATGTGTTTCTGTTACGCAGATTTTCCAATGCAAAGATAATGGTTGACTCAACCCTGATGTGAAGGCTGTTTGTTTTCTGATGTATTGTTGTTACGCAGATTGTCCAGTGCAAAGATAATGGTTGACTCAACCCTGATGTGAAGGCTGTTTGTTTCAGATGCATTGCTGTGAGCAGTATAGGTATTTTCCTCTACGGAGAACTGATGCACAACTCACAGCACCCCAAAATGAAAGAAGCCATCAATGTCCTTCTAGGCGCTCTTATGGTCAGAATTGGATCTAGTTTTGTTTGTGTGTATGTGTGTGCATGGGGGGAGGGGGGTGTGCATGGGTGTGTGTGTTTATGTGTGTGTGTGTGGCTTGTGTGTGCTTATGTGCATGTGTGTGTGTGTGTGGCTTGTGTGTGTGTGTGTGCTTGTGTGTGTGTGTGTGGTGCTTGTGTGTGTGTGTGCATGTGTGTGTGTGGCTTGTGGGTGTGTATGTGTGTGTGTGCATGCGTGGGTGTGTGGCTTGTGTGTGTGTGTGTGTGTGTGTGCATGCATACTTGTTATGGTGCATTATCCTGTTCTGGCCTCCATGGCCTGTGTGCATAGCAAGCATTAAGCCAGTTTTGTGTGAAAACATGCATGGTGAAAAGAACCAAGGTGTAAGAACCTGCAAGTACAGATCTGCCCATGCCTTTTTACTGTAATATTTCATAACTGCAGCTGAGGAAGCAAAATTCCCCTATGGGCAGTAAACTTTTTTTCTTCTTTTGTATTTTTAGTTTGTTTTATTAAACGAGCTGACTTGGTGACTATTTCAGTGTGTGAACAAGAAGGTGGCCAAAGTGGCCTCGGACATGCTGATGATGCTCTGTGACCACACTGACCGCCTGCTGGAATACCACCCACATATGCCAAAGAAAATCACAGAGGTAGGTACCACACTGACCACTTGCTGGACAGACACTTACACATGCCAAAAAAACCAAATTCACAGAGCTAGGTACCACATTGACCATGCCCTGGACATCCACCCATATGCCAAAGAAATCATGGAGGTATGTACCACACTGACCACATGCTGGACATCCACCCACACATGCCAGAGAAAATCATGGAGGTATGTACCACGCTGACCATGTGTTGGACTTCCACCCACATGCCCAATAAAGTCATAGAAGTAGGTACCACACTGACCATGCTCTAGACATCCCCCCACACGCCAAATAAAGTCATGGAGGTGGGTATCCTGGAGGTATGTACCACATTGACCACATGCTGGACATCCACCCACAAGTGCCAAAGAAAATCACAGAGGTAAGTACCGCGCTGACCACTGGCTGGACATCCACCCACATGTGCCACAGAAAATCACGGAGTTAGGCCATCACATTGCGCATGGTGTGGGGCTGAGTGATGAAGACACCAGACTTGGGATCAAGAGGTCGGGGTGAACCCTTTGGGACAGTAGTTAGCAACTTTGTATTTTTTTGTGATGATAAATAAGTGCATTTCTGATACGCCTCATCCCTCTGTGGTACATGCGTGAGGCTCAAAGTGCTATACATGGAACATTGCAACAGCACACAACCTTATTTAATAATGCATTACAGATCTCATTCTATGAGTCTAATGCATTACAGATCTCATTCTATGAGTCTAATGCATTACAGATCTCATTCTATGAGTCTAATGCATTACAGATCTCATTCTGTCAGTCACTTTTCCCCACATTCACACACGTGTACATGTACACAGATACACACAGACTCGGACACACACACATACAGGCATGCATGCACATACACGTACACACACACGCACACACACACACACATACCTGCAGCCGCTTTTTAAAGAGCAAAGCTGTTTGGTGGGCTTAAGTTTGGCTTGGTCTGATAAGATTAAGAGGCAGGATAGTTAATGAAGTCTTCACAGCTGGAAAGGTTTTGCATTTTATGAACCCTGCATGTTTCTTCACAGGCCATAGCCACAACGATATCATCCCTCATCCAGTCTCATGACAGCACCAAGTCAGATGAAGAAAAGAGGGTGAGTCGGATGTTTGTGTTTGTGTGTCACCATACTGGAATGTGAGTGTCATGTATTAAGTTTTTTAAAGGTTATGACATCCTGAACACGTCTTTTGTTGCCACTTGTTGGTAACTTGCTGGAGTTGTTTGCCATGCTGTCTCTGTCAGCCCCCCCCCCCCCCCCCCCCCACCCCCCTCCCCAGCTTCAACTGACCAAGAAATGTCTGATAACTGATGTCAGCTTTTCTGTATAAGGCGTTCTAGATTCAGGATACCATTACTTCTTAGGAATAATGAACTGGCTGTAGATAAAACATTTTATGTACTTATGATGTTCAGAATAACATCGTATTCAACTGAATGTGTACCCCTTCTGAAGGGCCATGATCACGCTGGTGTTGTTAACTTTCAGTTGATTGCGCTGATGACGATGTCAACTTTCAGTTGATTGTGCTGGTGATAATGTTAACTTTCAGTTGATTGTGCTGGTGATAATATTAACCTTTAGCTGGTTGTGCTGGTGTTTAAACTTTCAGCTGATTTTGCTGACTGATGTTGACTTTCAGTTGATTGTGCTGATGATGATAACTTTCAGTTGATTTGCTGATGATGTCAACTTTCAGTCGATTGTGCTGATGATGATATCAACTTTCAGTCGATTGTGCTGACTGATGATGTCAACTTTCAGTCGATTGTGCTGACTGATGTTAACTTTCAGTCGATTGTGCTGATGATGATGTCAACTTTCAGTCGATTGTGCTGTGCTGATGATGATGTCAACTTTCAGTCGATTGTGCTGATGATGTCAGCTTTCAGTCGATTGTGCTGACTGATGTTAACTTTAAGTCAATTGTGCTGATGATGATGTCAACTTTAAGTTGATTGTGCTGATGGTGATGTCAACTTTCAGTCGATTGTGCTGCTGATGATGATGTTAACTTTCAGTTGATTGTGCTGATGGTGTTAACTTTCAGTTGATTGTGCTGATGGTGTTAACTTTCAGTTGATTGTGCTGATGATGTTCTGCATGGTGGAGTGGTGTCTACGCATGCCTCTTCCTCTTCTCATGGAAACCAGTGACTCAGAGAAAAGTTGTCTGCATAAAGTGTTCAGGGTAAGAGTTGCTGATGTGTGTGTGTGTGTGTGGGGGGGGGGGGGGGGGGGGTGAGTGTGTGTGGGAGTGAGAGAGAGTTTGTGTACAGTGACAGTTACTAGAGACACAGAATCTGTTGGAATTTTTAAGCTCTGACCTCCATCCTGTCTTCTCTGCAGGTTCTCCACTCAGCCGTGACAGGTCACAGTTCGTCATCCCTGTCACGGGTCAGTAAGTCCCTGGCAGACTTCATGCAGGACACAGACTTCACCAACATTTGGGACTCCAGTGTTCCGGACCGCCGACCAGCCAATGGCGTGGCAGTGGACCAGGCAGCCGAGGCTGTGAAAACACCACTCATGTCTGTCCCAAAGACAGAGACGGACATAGTCAAACTGGCAGCCAGATCGGTGAGACATCCAAGAAAGAAAGAAAACTGCAGAGAGAGAGAGAGAGAATGTGTGTGTGTGTGTGTGTGTGTGTGTGTGTGTGTGTGTGTGTGTGTGTGTTTTAGGCAGGAGCAATGTGTTTGCTAGTAGAGCTCTAATAGTAGCATAGATGACCGTGTAGGCTATCAGACGGGTTGCAGTGATTAATTGACCGGTTTCCGTGAACCACTTTCGCCACCTTACAGATGTCACACCGGGTTGAAAAATGTCTAGTGTGATCACTGTGTGTGTTGCAGCTGATGACTCATCTAGTCAACCACCTGGGTCACTTCCCCATGGGTCTTGGTGCTGCACGACTCCACACCACTGTGCAGGAACACCATGACCTGCCTGAAGCAGATGACCTCAAGTCGGACATCTTCGGGGCTCCCAACCTGCAGGTTTGTCAGGGCTTAGCGTGTGCATTGTTCAAGATTTAGGATTGCTTTGTCAGGGCTTAGTGCCTGCACTGTTTAAGATTTGGGATTGCTTTGTCAGGGCTTAGTGCCTGCACTGTTTAAGATTTGGGATTGCTTTGTCAGGGCTTAGTGCCTGCACTGTTTAAGATTTGGGATTGCTTTGTCAGGGCTTAGTGCCTGCACTGTTTAAGATTTAGGATTGCTTTGTCAGGGCTTAGTGCCTGCACTGTTTAAGATTTAGGATTGCTTTGTCAGGGCTTAGTGCCTGCACTGTTTAAGATTTAGGATTGCTTTGTCAGGGCTTAGTGCCTGCACTGTTTAAGATTTAGGATTGCTTTGTCAGGGCTTAGTGCCTGCACTGTTTAAGATTTAGGATTGCTTTGTCAGGGCTTAGTGCCTGCACTGTTTAAGATTTAGGATTGCTTTGTCAGGGCTTAGTGCCTGCACTGTTTAAGATTTAGGATTGCTTTGTCAGGGCTTAGTGCCTGCACTGTTTAAGATTTAGAATTGCTTTGTCAGGGCTTAGCGTGTGCACTGTTCAAGATTTAGGATTGCTTTGTCAGGGCTTAGTGCGTGCACTGTTCAAGATTTAAGATTTAAGATTGCTTTGTCAGGGCTTAGCGACAGTAGCCCACCTTGTTCTGTTCAAGATTTAGGATTGCTTTGTCATGGCTTAGCGCTTGCATTGTTCAAGATTTAGGCTTGCTTTGTCGGGGCTTAGCGTGTACGTTGTTCAAGATTTAGGATTGCTTTGTTAGGGCTTAGCGTGTACATTGTTCAAGATTTAGGATTGCTTTGTCAGGGCTTAGTGCGTGCACTGTTCAAGATTGAGGATTGCTTCGTCAGGGCTTAGCATGTGCACTGTTCAAGATTTAGGATTGCTTTGTCAGGGCTTAGCGCCAGCAGCCCGCCTTGTCCTGCACTGTTCAAGATTTAGGATTGCTTTGTCAGGGCTTAGTGCGGGCGGCCCACTTTGTCCTGTACTGTTCAAGATTTAGGATTGCTTCTGACATTGGAAGTTCAGTCTTATCTGACATGTGAATTTCAGTGCATGGCTGAATACCTGGTATCAAGTTAAACTTAATAAACAGATGTTACACATTGCATTCACTGGGTCATTAGTTGCAGTGAGAAATAATGCACTGTGCTACATTTGATGTAAAATCAGCAGGGAATTTGTACCAGAAATCTTAAATCTTACCGATTTGTTTTTGGTTGCTGTTTTTGTTTGTTAGTTTCTTTCTTTCTTTCTTCCTTGGACAAAACAAGAAATCAAATTGTAAAGAAGGCTCGTTCCCATGAAATACAAATGCATTGCATGCTTACTTGGAAGATTTTCATGTGTTTCTTTTGTTTTATTTTGTTTATAAGAATAGACAGCGAACCAGCAGCACCATTTTAAATAAAAAGGTTTTTAAATTTGGGTATGTGAGTGGACCAACACTTGAAACAGTATACTGTTGTGTTGCAGTTGTTCCAAAAAAAACATGTTTTTTAATTTTATTTAGGTATGTGAGTGGACCAGCACTTGAAACGTTGCACTGTTGTGTTGCAGTTGTTCATCCTGAACCACCGCTGTCTCATCTCCTTTGTGGAACTTCCTGCTGTGGTAAGGCTGGACAGTATAACACATCCTCCTCCTCCTCCTCCTCCTCCTCCTCCGTAATGATAATAGGGAACTTACAGAGAGCTTTCAGAAACTCAAAACACTTTACAACTTAAAGAAAAACATACAATGTGCAAATACCCATAATTATACAAATCAGTGGTATACAGGCGTACATGTGTGTACGCAATCTTGTTTGCGTGTTTTTGCCACGCTTTGTATGAAAATGTTTGTTATTTTTTGTATGTTTTGTATGCCTGGATACCACTGATTTGTATAATTATGGGTATTTGCACATTGTATGTTTTTCTTTAAGTTGTAAAGTGTTTTGAGTTTCTGAATTGTGTGCATGCGATCCTGTGTGTGTATGTGTGTGTGTGTGTGCGCGCGCATCACCATGAGCTGGGGTGTCGTTCAAAAAGCTCAAGGTCAAAGGGCTACTTTAATGAAAGTGTGGTTTTCCTCTGTATCTTCTGAACTAATGATGTGTTCAGAATTGTTAATGTGCGCAGATGTCAGTGTATGCAATTGTACATGGGGTTTGTACAAACACCATGAGAGAGTGTGCACTGAAAGTTGACTCTGGGAGAAAAATCCCTTGATACACCGGGGAATCAAACCCATGTCAGTGTTGCACCTGGCTTTTCAGCCCGACACTTTATCCTCTGAGCTATCCTGCTTCCAAATAGATTAATTCTACATTCTTTATAATTATTATTATAACCTGGCTTTGGTTCTTCTTCTGCTTCTCTTTCTTCTTCCTTTTGTCCTGCTCCTTCTTCTTTTTCACCCTAAGTTGACTGGGCCTTAGAAAAGAAATACTTTGCCTTGTCATTGTTACTGACCCTGTTTACTGCAGGATGCACCAGGTGGGGGCGTGACGGCAGGCTTGACCACGGCCAGAACGGTGTGCAGGATCATCGTGCGGGACTTGAGCGGCAAGTTCTGCTGGGAAAACTCCGTCCTATACAGCCCGCCCTGGTGCACCAAGGAGTCATCACGCCAGAGTCAGTTGGCTCACAGCTTTCTCTTCTTAGATCTCCTCTCCTTTATCTTCTGAACTTCTGATCCTTTTGCTTCGTACATCATCATGAGCAGAGTGTCTTGTGAAAATATAACTTTGCTGTGTTCAAGGTCAGGGTCACAGCAAAGGTTCAGAACTTCGTTAAATGTTTGTCTGGAGAACATCTTCTGAATTAGTTGGTGCTTAAAAGAGTAGCAGCGAAAATGCTCATTTGGGAGAGGAAAGAAATAATAGATATATTATTGCTTTTGTGTTAGGAAAGAGGCCCCTTTACATGTTAATCTGAAAATGATCTCAAACTATATAGCATCAGTGTAGGTGTGAATACAAGTGCTAGCCAAGTGTGGTATATAGTGCTGGACTCTGTGACAAACCAGTGTGGATATGGAGACAATAGGTGTCCAGGAACATGGGAACAGTCTCTGTTTGTGTTGTGTTTCCAGATGCAGAAGCACTGGGAACATTTCTCTGTTTGTGTTGTGTTTCCAGATGCAAACGCACTGGGAACATTTCTCTGTGTTGTGTTTCCAGATGCAGAAGCACTGGGAACATTTCTCTGTGTTGTGTTTCCAGATGCAGAAGCACTGTTGGGCTTGGCGACTGGCCATGAGTTGGAGCCACTGGTCATTCAGGAAGAGTGCGACATCTCTCAACCAGCCCCTTCGCCCAGGAGAAAGGCCTCTGAGTTGCCTGTCTTTGAAACCACCACAGAAGTTGATGACAATCTGAATGATGTGAGTGGTGTCTGTTGATAACATTTTTGTTGTTTTTGGGTGCCATTTATTAGGGATATTCGGGGTGGGGGGTGGGGGGCAACAAAAACAATAACGGCCCACACACACCAGAAAGGTTGTGTTTGCAGACATCATGTTTTATTAATAAAGCAAGTCCAGAATGCTTTCTGCAGTTTGTTTAGTTTTCAGTGTAACTAGAAATCACATGTTTGCTGGTCATGTCTGTATAATCTGAAAGGTCACGCTTCCTGCTGTCATGTGTGTTTTCATGGCAGGGATGGTCCCAGAACTATAGCTCCACCAAAGTCATGTCTAACCAGAAAGATTGCTTTCAAGCTGTGTCCAACTTCTAAGGTCAGGTTTTGATGTCCAGTCCTACCTGGAAGGTCCCATGTTTCCAGGTTGCATCTAACCAGGAAGGTCCCATGTTTCCAGGTTGTATTTGACCAGGAAGGTCCTGTGTTCCCAGGTTGAATCTGACCAGAACGGTCCCATGTTTCCAGGTTATATTTAACCAGGAAGGTCCCATATATCCAGTTGTATCTGACCAGGAAGGTCCCATGTTTCCAGGTTGTATCTGACCAGGAAAGTCCCATGTTTCCAGGTTGTGTCTAACCAGGAAGGTCCCATGTTTCCAGGTTGTATCTAACCAGGAAGGTCCCATGTTTCCAGGTTGTATCTGACCAGGAAGGTCCCATGTTTCCAGGTTTTATCTAACCAGGAAGGTCCCATGTTTCCAGGTTATATTTAGCCAGGAAGGTCCCATATATCCGGTTGTATCTGACCAGTAAAGTCCCATGTTTCCAGGTTGTATCTGACCAGGAAGGTCCCATGTTTCCAGGTTGTGTCTTACCAGAAAGGTCCCATATTTCCAGGTTATATCTAACCAGGAAGGTCCCATGTTTCCAGGTTATATCTAACCAGGAAGGTCCCATATATCCAGGTTGTATCTGACCATGAAGGTCCCATGTTTCCAGGTTGTATCTCACCAGGAAGGTCCCATGTTTTCAGGTTGTATCTATCCAGGAAGGTCCCATGTTTCCAGGTTGTATCTAACCAGGAAGGTCCCATATATCCAGGTTGTATCTGACCATGAAGGTCCCATGTTTCCAGGTTGTATCTAACCAAGAAGGTCCCATGTTTCCAGGTTGTATCTAACCAGGAAGGTCCCATGTTCCAGGTTGTATCTGACCAGGAAGGTCCCATGTTTCCAGGTTGTATCTAACCAGAAAGGTCCTGTGTTTCTAGGTTGTATCTAACCAGGAAGGTCCCATGTTCCAGGGTGTATCTGACCAGGAAGGTCCCATGTTTCCAGGTTGTATCTAACCAGAAAGGTCCTATGTTTCCAGGTTGTATCTGACCAGGAAGGTCCCATGTTTCCAGGTTGTATGACCAGAAAAGGTAACATTTATAGGTCCTGTGTAACCAGAAAGGTTGTATGTGTGTGCAGGTGTTGCGCTTCATTGGTGAAACCAGCCCGGAGTGCCTGTTGCAACTGGGCAGCCCCCTCAACATCCCGGCACCATTGCCAGAAGCTCTGAGTGCGCCAGCGGAGATGGACGTGACAGGGATGGTGCAGCACCAGACGGAGATGGAGCTCCACTACTACAGCAAGCACAAGGCTGACTGCAGGTGAGAGGGCTGCTCACTTCCTTTCCGTTCTTGTTGGTTGAGTGTGTCCCTTTGGATAGTGAGTAAGGAGGAGCTTTGGGTGAAAGAGACCAGTATCTCCTTTAAGCCGAGATATACTCAACACAAAAAGTAACTGACCAGGAAATATTTGTTAATTTTTTTCTTTCTTTTTTTCTTCGCTTCTCCCCCATATGTGATGAGATTTGAGCAGAAGGAATTTCATTCAATTGTTTGCATACTAAAAACAGTCAAAAGTGATAACACTGTCACGGATGGTTGCCTCTGCTACTTTTGTCAGCATGGGGTCATTTGGAAATGACCAAATTCAGTACTGTGTGCGGCCACCAGGTGTGTTGATCATGGCTTGACATCTGAGTATTATGGGATGGAACATGGCACCTCAGTGACTCCTGTGGGATGTTCTGCCACTCTTGGATGACTGCTTGATGAAGATCCTGTACAGTCTGAGGTGGATGTGGTTACTGCTGTAGTCAACATCTCGGTTGCTGCTAGGTTGTTTAGGCAGCCCATTGTAGGGTTATTTCAAGTAATTCAGGCACACTGTCGTTGTCAGTACCTAGTCAAGTACACCGTCATTAGTTTGTTGGGTTTTTTGCTCATAGACATGATTATAGTATGTACTGTGAGATGGTAGGGGGCATGATTATAGTATGTACTGTGAGGTGGTAGGAGGCATAATTATAGTATGTACTGTGAGATGGTAGGGGGCATGATTATAGTATGTACTGTGAGATGGTAGGGGGCATGATTATAGTATGTACTGTGAGGTGGTAGGAGGCATAATTATAGTATGTACTGTGAGATGGTAGGGGGCATGATTATAGTATGTACTGTGTGGTGGTAGGAGGCATAATTATAGTATGTACTGTGAGGTGGTAGGAGGCATAATTATAGTATGTACTTTGAGGTGGCAGGAGGCATCATGATAGTATGTACTGTGAGGTGGTAGGAGGCATCATTATAGTATGTACTGTGAGGTGGTAGGAGGCGTCATTATAGTATGTACTGTGAGGTGGTAGGAGGCGTCATTATAGTATGTACTGTATGGGGGGAAGGTCATCCACCTGCAGCCCTTCATGAGGGGCAATGGCCTAAATGAGTAAATCATCCATATCTGTATCAACTGGAGGGTAGGTCAGAAACAGTTCCAGTTGGCTGGTAGCAATGCATCCACAACCTAACAGTCTTGACACTTAAAATTGTCTTGCTGGTGTAGACACAGACCTTCCGCTTTCCAACATTCCAGCAGTTCAAAAACCTGTGATTTTGTGATGTGTGAGATATCCTTCCGAAAGCTTTCTTTTGAATGAAGTGAGTGGCAAAAGCAAGACAGGTTGTCAGGAAACAATTTTAAAATTTTTGTGGTCATCACATAAATTATGAGAAACTGCCGGCAATATCAGTAATTTCACACCCTCAGACTTCAAAGATTAGTAAACTGCACTCAGGCAAGATGTGACAAAACCTGTGACTCGCCATAACTGTTGGAAGTGCGCCAGTGTCAGATTACGTTAAAACATTAAAAATTAAAGAATAATCGAACTGGTAAGTTACTTTTTGTGTTGAAGTATAAGTCCAGAGTTTCATGACCTTGATAGCTATTAAAAGGCAGTAGGTAAAATAAAATGTGAATTCAGCATGCAGTTTGACCAGAAGTGATAAAAGGAGGGTAACGGGTAATGCTGACTGCAACAAAAGCGATCCTGGTCAAATCAGTTGGTGGTGGCAAATGACTGTATGAAAAATGTATAAATTATTAGTTGTCACCATGTGCATAGACACACTTACTCCATGTCACCTGTAGAGGAAGTGGTTTGTTCCACCAAAGGAATATGGGGGCTGGGGGTGGGTGGGTGATGCAGAGCATTCACAGAGCTAGCAGTTGAGTGACAATTACTGCTTGCTCTCTAGGGCTTCCTTTCCATTCATCATAGCTGCGAAAATGTCTTGGGTATGATTTTAGCTCAGGAAACGGTTCCAGTGCTTGTGTTGCTGTCACTGTTTTGCACGAAAGGGGGAAACAAATGTTGCAGTGTTGTTTTTGAAAAACCAACAGCTCTGGATTGTTTCGAGGATGGTTGTGCAACAAAATTTCAAGGTGGACCAGGCCTTTATCAGAATTGAGATAGCCAGCTTCTGTTATTGAAAACCAGGATTTGACACTTTAGTAGAGAAAGATATGGGTTTCAATCAGTACGAGTGAATTAGTGTAATTTTTGCAGTCTGACGTGATTTTTGTCTTTGTTTCCATTATAAGTGTTCATTTTTTTAATGTTTGTTGTTTTGGAAGAGGATTTGGGGTTTTAAAGCAGCAGTCACCAGTCACTCTTTCTCCATGCACAGTTTTTCTTTCTGCAAGAGGCTGAATTGACAGAACAACATTCTTCAGCAATGAACTACTGAACCAACTACAACAGAGTCATCAAATGACGAACTCCGCACTGTTTTTGAGGCCTTTTGACGTTCTGTAAATGCAAATTTAATTAAAAAAATAATGAAACATATACGCAGATAAAGGCCAACTTTGTTCATCTGTCTGTGTCAGAATGTTTCACTGATTTGGTACAGCGGTGTAAGAGAAGTTCGTGGTTGATTGGCTAAGGCGCTGCACTGTCAGTCCAGTGGCCAAGGGTTTGACTTGTGGACGCGACAGGGTGAAGGGCTGTTTTTCAGTGCTTCCCAGTCAGCAGCAGTGAAGGGCTGTTTTTCAGAGCTTCCCAGTCAGCAGCCGTGTAGACTTAACTGTCAGTACCTGTCATGCCTTCAGCACACAGCATGCATTTATGTAGCTGTGTGCATTAACAATCAGATGTCCACCTTTGGTAAGAGAGAGCCTAACAGCCAATGGCATGGAAACACAGATAACGCAACAATAGGAAAATAATCAAAATAATACTCTGAATGGAAGAAGCAGATAGTGCCAGTGACTGCTGCTTTGTGAACCCATAACAACCTCGACGTGTGTACCTGTTGTTGGTTGATGAGTGTGTGTCGCATGGTCATTGATACTGATTGACTGATTTCTCTGCTTGCATCAGTCGAGTGGAGTCGTGGAAGTAAGTCCCAACACTGACACCAGTCACTACGCAGAAATCTGTTGTTCTTTTTCCTGTATCTGTGTCTGTAGTCCATCCGGGAGTGTTTCCTGTACAGATCATTCACAAGTCAATGCAAACTACAAACTTGGGTTTAGCCCTCTTCAGTGGTGATTGTTCTCACAAAATGAGTCGTAACTTGAGGTTTTTATTCTTGATTCTGTTTTTAGATAGTGAGTGGTATGGCATCACATTGTAATTTGTAATTCAGTTTGAAGGTGCAAAAAGTGTACTTTTCTGTGGCGATTCTCACAGAGCTCGGGAACTGTGTGAAAGTCAAGGTGGCCGTCCTGGGCTCCCCATCCCTAATAGTCCTTATGGTCTCTGTGGACGTAAAACGACATTGAACGTGGAGATTCTGGTCTAGCACTAAGTTACTAGTAACTTGTAACAATTCGGAAGGTACAACAAGTGTACCTCTGCTTGAGACATTGGGAATCCAGTTTCTGTGGTAGGCAAGGAGAAAACTCCTCACAGTCCATGTCAGGGAGTGGATTTAGCTCGTTCAGGCCAGGGCACCATGCACTTCAGAAAACAACAACAACAAAACACCCCAGCGTAATACTCCCCAAACTGCTCAGCTAGTTGCGATACATGTTGTAGGGTGCTGCACCACAGTGGCTCCTCTACGCTGCACCTTTCATGGTTGTCTGCTCAATACAACTGAGCTTTAAAGGCACAGTTGTAACTGAATACGGGGCTGGAACTGTACAAGTTCACCTAGCCTGACCCCCCCACCCACCAACACACACACACACTTCTCTGCCTGAAGCTTGTGAACTGAATCCAGCAAGTTACGACACATTTTCATGAGAACAAGTCACCGCTTGAAAGCTAGCATGAGTGTGTTTCTCTTTATCTTCGTCTTTTACCTCACTCCTGCTAATAATGATAATAACCTTCTGAGCACCTCATCAGGAAATGGCTTCCACTTCCAGACACTATAAATGCAGCAAGCATTGATACCTGTGGCCATACTGAGCTGTAGAATTAGCCAACTACCCCCCCTCCCCCACCCACCCTGGTTTTACAGTTAGTAATGTAGACTAGGGGAAAAAATAAAATTTTGCATTCACTTTTGAAATGGTACAGTTTTATATCTACTGTTGTCTTGTGGCAGAATTGTATCAAAGGTGTGTTTCTAGTATTATTATTATTCATTTCTTGATTTTAAAATTGTTTTTAGACCGCACTGTGTGGACTGTTCTGCACAAAGTATAATGTTCTGTGTCATGTCCAGATTTCTTGCAGTCGCTTTTTGAATAGCAAGCACCATATAAACAAAATCTTGTTTCTTTCTGTATTTGGCATCTTTTCTAATTGATTTATTATTGCTTTTATTTTGGTTTTAATTCCTGTCTTATTTTAACCAACGTGTTACCTGTCCTTGGTGGATGTTCTTTGGCATAACATCTGGATGTCATTGAGGGTTTTGAAAACGTTTCTCTGTCCTGCTGTAATTTCTTGGTTTGTATTTGGTCTAGTGTTTTCTGTTTCCATTTGTCTGCTCTTGAAAACAACATGAATGATATTGTTGGTTAGAATTGATATTAGGGGAAAATATGTATTTATAGCTTTCTGTTTCATCAGCATTGTAGAGTCTTGAATTTTATGTACCTTGTATTTACTTGCATGCCAGGTGATAGTTATTGTAGGTGAATCAGGTGTTTGTTGTTGTGCCCTTCCTATATCAGTATATGTGTGATGTTAGTTGTTACATCATGTTGATGTAAATGTGATTCATTGTGTGTGTGTGTGTGTGTGTGTGGTGTAGTGTGTGTGTGTGTGTGTGTGTACGTGCGTGTGGTGTAGTGTGTGGGTGTATGTGTACGTGCATGTGGTGTAGTGTGTGTGTGTGTGTGTGTGTACGTGCGTGTGGTGCAGTGTGTGTGTGTGCATGCGTGTGCGCGTGCAGTGCATATGTATGTGTGATTCATGTTGTGTTTGTTGGGAGGAACATGACAGTGCAGCACTGTTTAGCATTATCAGTATTTGTACTCCTTTGTCAGGCAGACACTGAGAAACACACAGATCAAATAAATAGCACAGTCATCCCAGTTTATAGTCCAGTTCAAAAGTACCATGAAGTAGGAGAAGCTTTGAAATGCACACAAAACAGGCACAGTAATTCACTTTGTTTAGTGATGGCAGTATGGAATGAGCAGGTTTGGCCCATTTGAGTAGCTCAGTAATGGCAGAATGGTACTGGCAAGTATGGTTTGATAGTGCTAGACTGGAGCAAGCAAAGGGCAAGCAAATTCAGTGCATTATGTTCGGTAATGCCAGTTTTGAATAAACATTAACTTTGTGTGTCCTGCATTCATACCTTGTACCACTGTCCCTGTTGTGTGTGCTGTGCCCTGATTCTGTTAATCTATGTTTTGATGGATCTGTATTCAAACAGATGATGTATTCACTGGTCTTAATATACATATGATATACATTTACCCTTGCGTGATGAGAGTGCATGCACTGCTTAAAGTCCCCCCCCCGAAAGTTGTTTGTATTGTTTTCCCCCATCTTGCATGTATATATTTGAGCTAATGATCTACCAACAAACAAAATTCTTGATGGAAACATATTTTTGTTCATTGTTTTAAAATGTGCAACTTTTAGTGCATCTTTGTATTGGGGAAAGTGAACAAGGGAGTACAAATAAAACAAATTAAGAAATGCCCCCCACCCCCACCCCACCTTGACCCCCACCCCTCCTTGCATAAGTTGGCTTATGGTGCTGTATGTTCAGCACAACATCAGCCAGCTGTTTATTTGTTTCATATTGTCATTTGTTTGTTTGTTTGACTCAAATTCATTGGGTGAGATAAACCTTGGTGGATTTAATCCTAAAATTGAAAACTAATGATCTGACCTTGGTGGATTTAATCCTCCTTGGGTTTGCTTGCATGCCAGGTGGTATCATAGTGAGTCAGGCCTCTGGGGTGGTGTCCCTTGTCATGAGTGTGACACCCATCAGTTACCTCCCTTTTGGGGTTGCTCAAAAACTGAGGAGCTGGAAAATGTTGTTGTGTGTAGCAACACCGGCAGGCCCCCAGGCCACAGCTTCTGTTCTTATGTGGAGTGGACTCCATGGCCAAACAAGTTCTCACTGACAATGTTGGCAACAAAATTCATGGTCAAGAACAAAGTACCCCAAATCATCACATACTGTGCATATTTTGTAAAAATGTTTTCCTCATAGTCATACAGTTCTTTGGAATGTTCATCTCACCCGATAGTTTTGAATCAAGCACTGAAATAAGTAAAATGGGGGCAGGGGGACGGGGGAGGGGGGGGGGGGGGGACAAGTGGTGGAGTGTGCCACTGTGTGGACGTGGGTATGTGCATGCCTGTGTGTGTGCATGCATGAAAAGTTAACTGCTTTAGAAAACAAAGAATGGAGACCTCTCTTTGGAGAGCAAGTGTATTAATTACTGTTGTGTTACTGCGAAGGTTCTTTGCGATACTTTTAATGTTAACAGAGACTGTGATATTGGCCGCTTTGTGGCTTTGTGTTTGGGTAAATAGCATGAGCACACAACTAATACCACAGAATAGTTTTCTGCAGTATCAGAAAAATTGAAGTCCTGTTTTTTCCACTGTTTTTGTTTGTTTTTGTTTTAGAGGAAATTTTCCAGTTCACAATGATGTTGGCCTGTTTTATTTGTCTTGTGAACAAGTAACATGTTTCTTTGTTGCGTTCTTTCCGGGTAGCATGTTGGCAAAACCACAGATGCCTACGGAGATTGAAGACCCGGTGTCACCGTTCCAAATGTGCCGCATGCTTCTGGATCAGATGGGGCTCTTGTCCTGGGAGAAAAGGTCAGGTTTGAATTGTGCTGTTGCCATGGTAACGGTTCCCCAAAGTCCTCAGAATCCGGTTTTGAAATCAGCCAGATACCATAATGACATATTCTGAACAGGTGGCGTGCTTTGCCATAGAACATCGTTTACATTAAGTGAGGCTTTGATTTAACAGTTGTAGGACTTTGTTTGGCACAGCATTCAGAAAGTGCTGGGAAATGGCTATCAGCTTATTGTAGAATGTAAGGTTCTTCAGTTTTTTAGTTTTTTGCCTATGGGACTTTCCGGAGGGTGAAGTCTCCTGATTCTTTTTTTTTTTTTTAATCCATTTGTCTTCGGTGATAGCTGTTGTGTTCTACAAATGCCCCTTTTTTTCCTATTTTTTGTGTGGTAGGCTTTCTGTTTGAAACACGATTCAGCTGAGCATTAATTTGCTCCTGTTGTTTTTGTTTGATGGTTAGCTCCCTTTGTCAGCAGTGATCTTATACCCAAGTTTATTTTTGTCAGTACCAAACAAGGAAGTTATTCATCACTTTTATGGAGCACAGTTCTCTGCTGTCAAGCAGACTCACTGCGCTCTTGTTGCGTGTGATTCTAAATGGGTGACTGTCGCTTTTTATAGACTAGGATAAACGTGGAAGTTTCTTGTGCTATGTTGCTGGGGGAGTTTTACAGAAAATTTAACTAATTGACTCAGTTTGTATCAGTTGTGTTATCAGTACCACAACACATGGCTGCTGTCACTTTTTTTAAATCTTTTACTTTCAAGCTGGTGTTGGAATGAACTTATGAAGTGAGAGAGAGACAGTGTGTGTGTGTGTGTGTGTGTGTGTGTGTGTGTGTGTGTGTGTGTGTGTGTGTGTGTGTGTGTTATAACAAGATCGACAGGCAGGCCTCATTTGGTGTTAATGTTTATCACTTTTTTTAAAGTGATACATGAATTGTTTGTGAATGTAAAAATCACATGTTTTGTTCATTTGTAGCTTGTATTTTTCTTTGCAGTTTGCCTGTAATTCAAGACATTTCTCCTGTAACTGGTATTCTATGTTTGTTTTCTTTCTCTCTCCATCTAGGTGTCACTTTGACCTCCTGAAGAAAAGTGAGAAGCTTTTGAGAGAATTAAAGAACTTGGATATTCAGAGATGGTAAGTCGATTGCAGTAAGAAGTATAATCATAATGTTCTTACATTATTTAGATTAGCATAATCGCAAGGAAATTAAAAGCAGGTGTGATGTATGTGGCTGATTATCCTGCGTATAGCTTTGATAGATGCTGAAGGAATGTGGGACTCTTCCATCCAAGAGACCCACAAGACAGCTGTAATATACATGGCTGATTGCCCTACATATAGCTTTCACTTTCACAGACATTCACAGCATATGGGACCACAAGATGTTTGTGATCTAGCTTACATGACTCATTGTGATAGGTTTTGACAGAATGTGGGACTGTTTCAGCTGAGAAACCCACAAAATAGTTGAGATATATATACTTGGCTGATCGTGCTACACATGGCTTTGACAGGTGTTGACAGAATGTGGGACTGTTTCAGCCGAGAGACCCACAAGATAGCTGTGATATATGTTGCTGAGGGACAGGAAGACAAGAACTCCATTCTGTCCAACAGCGGAGCAAGCAGGGCCTTTGAGGATTTTGTCGCTGGTCTGGGGTGGGAGGTAAGTTGTTGTTGCTGGTCATGGGTGGGAGGTAAGTTGTTGCTGGTCTGGGGTGGGAGGTAAGTTGTTGCTGGTCTGGGGCGGGAGGTAAGTTGTTGTTGCTGGTCAGGGGTGGGAGGTAAGTTGATGCTGGTCAGGGGTGGAAGGTAAGTGGTTGAGTTGCAGGTCTTGGGTGGGAGGTAAGTTGTTGAGTTGCTGGTCTGGGGTGGGAGGTGTGTTGTTGAGCTGCTGGTCTGGGTGGGAGGTAAGTTGTTGCTGGTCTGGGGTGGGAGGTAAGTTGTGTTGCTGGTCTGGGGTGGGAGGTAAGTTGTTGAGTTGCTGGTCTGGGGTGGGAGGTAAGTTGGTGAGTTGCTGGTCTGGGGTGGGAGGTAAGTTGGTTTAGTTGCTGGTCTGGGGTGGGAGGTAAGTTGGTGAGTTGCTGGTCTGGGGTGGGAGGTAAGTTGTTGAGTTGCTGGTCTGGGGTGGGAGGTAAGTTGGTGAGTTGCTGGTCTGGGGTGGGAGGTAAGTTGTTGAGTTGCTGGTCTGGGGTGGGAGGTAAGTTGGTGAGTTGCTGGTCTGGGGTGGGAGGTAAGTTGTTGAGTTGCTGGTCTGGGGTGGGAGGTAAGTTGGTGAGTTGCTGGTCTGGGGTGGGAGGTAAGTTGTTGAGTTGCTGGTCTGGGGTGGGAGGTAACTTGGTGAGTTGCTGGTCTGGGGTGGGAGGTAAGTTGCTGAGTTGCTGGTCTGGGGTGGGGGAAATATCTGAGAGTTGGTGAAGTGCATATGGACTCTACTCGACATGAAGATGCCGTCTTGTACTGAACTTTTAAAATGAAACTGAATCCAGAAAGCTCTCACTGCATATCAGCACCAACATGAACTAAGCATTGCATTGCTAGACTGCAAGGCAGGCAGATATAGAGACAGACAAATTTTCACATCACACTGTACTGATCTTTCCACTGTGAAGTGGACCAAGCCAGACAGATGTGAAATATGCCCACTGTGACAACATCCCCCTGCACTAATCTTTGTGCCATTAGGTGGACTTGGAGACGCACCAGGGCTTTCTGGGCGGGCTGCAGCAGAACAAGACGACGGGGGACACAGCGCCATACTACGCCAACTCCACCTGCGAAGTAGTCTTCCATGTCTCCACACGCATCCCCTGCGCTGGCAATGACTGGCACATCAAGGTGAGTGGAAACTTGGGTTTTTAAATGTGCAAGTCCACCTCCATTCAGTGTGCTGTGAAAGAACCTTTCAAGATACAGACCCACACATTAAAAATACTTTTTTTCACTTCTTTCCACTAGACTGTACAAAACATGTGCAAACCCGATGCCTTTTTCAAGCAAGAAACAATTCTACAAGTGGTGAAAGATAAAATCACTTAGATTTTGAAAGGTTCAAATCTCATCAAGATGGAACACGAGTTTGAGGCTGATGTATGTAAAAAGAGCATTCTGTAAGAAGTAAGACATAAAAAACAGATGACAGAACAAAAGGGGGAAAGTGCTGTACTACTAAGCTTTGGAATGACAGGTAAATAACCGTTCATACTTTGAGGCTGATGTATGTAAAAAGAGCATTCTGTAAGAAGTAAGACATAAAAAACAGATGACAGAACAAAAGGGGGAAAGTGCTGTACTACTAAGCTTTGGAATGGACAGGTAAATAATAAACCGTAATGTCCAGGGTGACCTTGGAAGAGGAAGGTGGGGTGGCGCTATATGAAAGGTGAGAGATGCTGTGCATGGCAGCTTAGTCAAATGAGTGGGCTGCCAAAGTGAGGAAGAACTTTGGCTATTGGAACTGTTAATGGGTGGGCCTCGGTTCACATCGCTGTAAACAGACCTTCAGCTAATCAATATTAGGATATGAGCTTCTTGTTATTATTTCAGATGCGACACTTGGGGAATGACGAGGTTCACATCGTGTGGTCAGAACACACGCGGGATTACAGGCGTGGCATCATCCCCACAGAGTTTGGTGATGTCATCATCGTCATCTACCCCATGAAGAATGGGCTCTTCCGCATCCAGATCAACAGAAAGGCAGAGGTGTGTTTTTCTGTAATCAAGGAGTGTGGTGGGTATGTTTTGTTGTTTGGTTCAGTGCAGTTGGACTTTATTATTACAGCATTTGTGTGTTTGTGTACATGTGTGAGTGTATGTGTGTGTGTGTGCTTGCATTTGTGTGTGAGTGTGTGTGTGTGGAGATGCATGCATGGTGTGCATGTGTTTGTATGGATATATACTTGAGAGTGTGTGTTGTGTGTGTGACACAGATTCCCTACTTTGGCCCTCTGTTTGACGGAGCCATCGTGGACCACCTGGTGTTGCCAGGTCTGGTGAGAGCCACGGCCATCAACGCCAGCCGTGTCAAACGCTCCCTCATGCCCTTCTTCCATGCCTTGTATCCTTTGTGCACACACTGCAAGACCTGTGGAGGGGAGCTCAGAAGGTTGCTCAGGAGGCACTGAATCTGAAAGGGAGTGGAATTACAGTAATTGAATATCAACATTTGATGCTTTTCAACTCTGACAGGGCCCTAAAAGCTCTGGGTATTACAGAAGGCCATGTATTGGGCTACAGAGGAGCTTTTCATTACAGGTCTTTGTTGCCATTTACTGAAGGCTAGTTGGTTGTCATGTGCGCTCAGACCTTTTGTGTCTGTGACTATGAGATTTTGATGATGCAGCGGCATTCAGAAGTGTAGTGTGTGAGTAAAACAAATGTTCCTTCCATGGTCAAGTCCTTGACAGTCTTGAAGCTATGAGGAGCGTGCCAAATGCCTCGAAGCCATCATCCAACAGCATACAGAGAACACCACTTTTGAGGAATTTGCTGCCAATGTGTTTGCTCCTGTTCTGCCTAACAATGCTACAAGTATGTATCACAGTATTGTTATTTAAAAAAAAACATTTTTGTTGTTTTTGTTTTGTTAAAATGATAGCATGTATGGAAAGAGAGGTTTCTTGTGGCAGTTAACAGTTCCTGAGTTCATCCACCTCCTTACCAAGGTTGTCATGCTAACACCCTGTGCTGTTAACCGTTTTAACTGTTGTTTTAAAACCCTTCTGCTCCCATTCATTGTTTGTTAATTATGTAATGTAGGTTTTTGGATACAGCTTTTCTGCTGTTGTTGTTAGACTTGTACAGCGCTGAGCTGTCTCCATAGAGGGACTGGCGCAGTTTTTCTGTGGTTGTTGTTAGACTTGTACAGCACCAATCTGTCTCCATAGAGGGACTGATGCAGCTTTTTTGCTTTTGTTTTTAGACTTTTACAGCGCTGAACTATCTCCATAGAGGGACAGGCACAGCTGTTAGACTTGTACAGTGCCAATCTGTCTCCATAGAGGGACTGACGCAGCTTTTTTGTGCTGTTGTTGTTAGACTTGTACAGTGCCAATCTGTCTCCATAGAGGGACAGGCACAGTTGTTAGACTTGTACAGTGCCAATCTGTCTCCATAGAGGGACAGGCACAGTTGTTAGACTTGTACAGTGCCAATCTGTCTCCATAGAGGGACAGGCACAGTTGTTAGACTTGTACAGTGCCACTCTGTCTCCATAGAGGGACTGACGCAGCTTTTTGTGCTGTTGTTGTTAGACTTGTACAGTGCCAATCTGTCTCCATAGAGGGACTGATGCAGCTTTTTCTGCTGTTGTTGTTGGACTTGTGCAGTGCCGATCTGTCCCTATAGAGGGACTGAGTCAGCTTTTCTGCTGTTGTTGTTAGACTTGTACAGTGCCGGGCTGTCGCTGGCGGAGATCCCAGCAGGCGGGGGGAGAGGGGGAGCTGTTCCTAGCACTACACTGTCACCACCACAATGATCCTGCATTAAGATAGGCAGCGATGTGAGCCATTGTAACATGCCATGTATTGTGAGGGGCAGTCCCAGTCAGACAGTGCCCATAAGCCACAGCCTTTGAAGACAAATGAGAGCTGAAGCAGACTCAAACTAATGGTCCTCTGCTGACCAGCCTAGCATGCCTAACTGCTTGGCCAATCCGGCTTACAGCTTTTTCTCTTGCTGTAGTGAGTGATTTATAAGTAGCTTGGGTCATAATGGATAGTGACTTCCCTACTTTAATAAGGGGTTAAAATAAGCCGGGTGGACGGTAACTTCCCTACTTTAATAAGGGGGTTAAAATAAGCCAGGTGGATGGTGACTTCTGTACTTTAATAAGCGGGGTTAAAATAAGCCAGATGGATTATGATTTGCATATTACAATATGGGGTGGAAAGAACCCGGGTGGATGGCACAGCTTGAGGTGGATGCTCCTGGGAAGGGGGCTTCTCTTTTTACGGCTGCCTATGTAAGCTGTTGAGCTGATTTTTGTTCAGGTCTGTGCCTATTTTTACTGCGTTGTTAGACAAGTCATGCTGAAGTGTGTCAGGTGTCAAGGGATGCTCAGTTAGATTTTACATTAATTTTAGTTTTAATCGTTTAATAGAAGAGTCTGGACCTTTTCATAAAATATAGAGAGCCTGAGCTGGAAATGTTTTGCATTCAGTCATGTGTGCCTGTCATCTCAAACATACAACATAATGTCAGGACCTTTTCATCCAAAAATACAGTGGGTGAGCTGGATATGTGTTCATTCAGTCATGTGTGCCTGTCATTTCAAACATACAATGTGGTGTCAGGACCTTTTCATCCCAAAATACAGTGGGTGAGCTGGATATGTGTTCATTTAGTTATGTGTGTCTGTCATCTCAAACATATAACATATTATCAGGACCTTTTCATCCAAAAATATAGTGGGCGAGCTGGAAATGTGTTATTTGGTTATGTGTGCCTGTCATCTCAAACATACAGCAGCTAAAAAAACTGCCTGCATGGCTTTGTGGTCAGGAATTTGCCAAACTAAAAAGGCATTTGCTTCTGCGAAATCATCAAGTATGAACCACGTGACTTAACTAGCCCAGTAGATGTCAGGTCAGCCTAATTGAGAGCTGTGAAGTGTGCCATTGAAGTTTGATTTGTGAATGGTTTTGTTGTGACGGTGGTCTTGTTTGTTTTTTGCCATCCCTAGTTTGCCAATGATGTAAGTGGTTTGCTAATGTTAAGTTGATTTTGGTTGATTTTTTTTCTTTCTTTTTACTCAACCCTTTTTTCTTTTATTGTCACTGTGTATGATAGATGCTTACCTCCACCTTCCTTCTGCCAACCTGGGCATTTGGTGTTTGAGGAAATGGGGTGCCTCCCACTCTCCTTTCCAGCTCACTGTCTGTCTGTCTGTCTGTCTATCTGTTCTGTCACATTAAAAAAAAAAAAAAAGAAAAAAAAAAAAGTATTTTAATAAATTTTAAAAATTCCCAAAAGATTATTATTTCACTTTCAGGAATTGGATCATGTCATGAATAATTTGTAATAAAGAGAAAAGGAAGAATTCAGGGGACACATACATTCACACACATATATATATATATATATATATATATATATATATATATATATTATATACACAGGAAGAGAAACACAGGTCATTTTCTTCCAGCTTTTCTTCTTCTTGTTTTTGCGAAAGATCCAAACCTTTTAAAAGGTTAGAAAGAAAGCTTGCCAGTTTTTGGGATGACCGCCTTTTTCAAATGGCAAAACAACACTTTAACAACAATTAAACAGTGATAAATAAAATGTAGGCTTATACTTTTGTGTTTGGATATTGTTTTGGAACACTATAGCACTAGCAGTCATCCTTGTTTCAGATTTTATGCGAAAGGCTTGGGGTTTTTTGTTTTGTTTTTCTTCACTTTTGATGGCAAAATTTAAGGACCTTGAAGGATCAGAATGTAATGCATAGTCAGGCTTTTCATTTTACCTCTTTTAGTTTTTTGACTTTTGGTCTTTTCCTGTCTTTAAAATATAGATGAGTTTCTTGATTATTATTATTTCAGTTTTTTTTTCATCTTTATGCATCATCAGCTTTTGATAGATTCTGTTCATGTCTGTAAATCAAACTTTAAAATTATTAATCTTTTCTTATGTATCTGATATTTGATGTGGCTTTTATTGTTGTATTTGTATTTATTTTCTATCACCAGTCACCTTTGTACAGCTGTTGCAGTTCACTGTTGTTGTGTATATATAATGATGTAAATCTTCTACATGCACAATGGTGCCATACACATTTACAAAATGATGAACCTGAAAATTGTACAACCATTTTGCCACACACGTATAATATATACTAGAGACAGGTAGATTTTTAAAAAGAACGAAAAAATGAAAGGTTCCTGAGCTAAAACTCTGAGGTTCACCCAGAGGTTCACACAGATATAGTGTACATGCTGTCATACCTGTCATTACCTGTCATTGTTGCAGTTGCACTGACTTCCGAGATACACCTGCAGTCATTTCAGTGTATTCAATCTACAGTTTTAGCATATGCACACTTGTAGTCATTTCATCAGATACACACCTACAGTTGTTTCAGCATACACACACCTACGGTAATTTCAGCATACACACACCTACAGTAATTTCATCATATACACACGTACAGTTGTTTCAGCATACACACCCCTGTAGTCATTTTATCATACACACACCTATGGTAATTTCACCATATACACACCTACAGTTGATTCATGATACATACACCTACAGTCATTTCATCATATACACACCTACAGTTGTTTCAGCATACACACACCTGTAATCTTTTTATCATACACACACCCATAGTCATTTCAGCATACACACCCTACAGTCATCTGAGCATATGCAGATCTACAGTCATTTTAACATACACACACCTACAGTCATCTAAGCATACACACACCTACAGTCATTTTAGCATACACACACCGACCTACAGTCATTTCAGCATACACACACCAACAGTCATTTCAGCATACACACACCTACAGTCATTTCTGTATACACACACACACCTGCAGTCGTTTGAACATACACACACCTCCAGTCATTTCAGTATACACACGCATACACCCACAGTCATTTTACCAAAACACACACCTACAGTTATTTCGACAAACAGGTATTTCAACATACACACAACTGCAGTCATTTGGACAAGCATACAAAACCAAAAAAAATCATATCTCATGAAATATTGTCTATCTTCCCTGCTCGCTATTCTTTTCTGCTTCCATGCATGTTTGTTTTGTCTTCTGAAGCCCTGAAGACATCCCCACCTTTAAAAAAAATCTCAGTCCATATCATCTTCCCTGGGTTACAACGTGTATGAGAAGTTTATCCTGGGTTACTACAGGCTGTCATGCGTGATCAGCAGCTTACGCACAGGCTTGGTTTGCTTAAGCTGTATGTGTGTTTGCTGCGGGGCAAAGGAATGGGCACAGCATGTGTGCTGTATGTGCATGGGTATAGTTATAGTATTATTCACTGCCCGTTTCCCATCCACCTTTACCAGTGAATTCTCTAGATATTCAGCATATCTGAGACTAGACTTTTGACTTTTAGTTTTACTGCTGCTTTATATATATATATATATACACACATATAGGTGGGGTGGTCAACTGTTTTGGTTTGAACTTGAAAGAATGACTGATCAGTGACTGGTGTAGGATGTAATAGGATGTGATATTCATGAAGAAAAGAAAACCCCACTGTCAATATCTTATGAATCCTTCTACAAAAGCTAACACACTCAGAGTGCAACCTGATGAAATGCTGCTGTCTTCATTTCCACGTGTAACACTGATTTCATTGGCTTACACCTCAGTGGTCATACAGTTACCACGGAGAACATGGCATTTCTTGCTCTGATGCCTTGGTCATCTTGCACTGATAGAGTTGCAGACACTGCATTTGCCATTTTAGAAGATGAAGGGGAAGAGAACTGTCTGTTTGGCTGCTTTTTTAGTGTTTTTTGTTGTGTGTGTCATCAGACCTCAGACTTTTTATGTTGTTGTTTTTTGTCATGTGTGTCATCAGACTTTAGTCTTTTTATGTTTTTTTGTCATGTGTGTCATCAAACTTCAGACTTTTTATTGTGTTTTTTGTCATGTCTGTGATCAGACTTTTTATGTTGTTTGTCATGTGTCATCAGACTTCAGACTTTTTATGTTGTTTGTCATGTGTCATCAGAATTCAGACATTTTATGTTGTTTGTCATGTATGTCATCAGAATTCAGACTTTTTGTGTTGTTTGTTGTGTTTCATGAGACATCTGACTTTTTATGTTGTTTGTTGTGTGTGTCATCAGACCTCAGGCTGTTTATGTTGTTTGTTGTGTGTGTCATCAGACTTCTGACTTTTTATGTTTTTGTGTGTGTGTGTGTGTGTGTGTGTGTGTGTGTGTGTGTGTGTGACATCAGACTTCAGACTTTGTATGTTGTTTGTTGTGTGCATCATCAGACTTAAGACTTTTTTATGTTGTTTGTTGTGTGTGTCATCAGGCTTTTTGTGTTATCTCTTGTGTGTGTCTTCAGACATTTTATGTTGTTTGTTGTGTGTCTTCAGACTTTTTATGTTGTTTGTTGTGTGTGTCTTCAGACTTTTTATATTGTTTGTTGTGTGTCATGACGCTTCAGACTCCAATGTGTTACATTTGTTGGTGTGTACTTTTCACAGCTGTTTGACTCTTTTGGCAGTACATTGAGCTCCCTTATTGCCTGTGTACACTGTTCACTGTTGCACATATGCACTGCAGCAACAGAAATGGACTTGTTTGGCTTGATGTGGTAACAGTTGAGATCGTGCTGGTCACTGTTTTGGAAGTGATTCCTAGTTTGGTCTTTGATTGAGCTAATTCTCACATGTACTGTTCTGCTGATATAACTGTAATGGTTGACTGGGTGTAAAACACCAAGTTACTTACTTACTGCTGACTTGCATGTCTCAGACTAATTAGCTTTAATGAGGAGTTCTTAGCCATGGTGTCATTGGTGTGGCTTAGAATTAGACAGGCCTACCTGTGTAGGGAAACAGAGGACCAGGGATGAAATAGGCTGGTACGGTAGTAAAGAGCAGAACACTGGTGTATGGTAGTGAAGAGCAGAACACTGGTGTATGGCAGTGAAGAGCAGAACACTGGTGTATGGCAGTGAAGAGCAGAACACTGGTGTATGGCAGTAAAGAACACTGGTGTATGGTAGTGAAGAGCAGAACAGTGGTGTATGGTAGTGAAGAGCAGAACACTGGTGTATGGTAGTGAAGAGCAGAACACTGGTGTATGGTAGTGAAGAGCAGAACACTGGTGTATGGCAGTAAAGAACACTGGTGTATGGTAGTGAAGAGCAGATCACTGGTGTATGGTAGTGCAGAACATTGGTGTATGGTAGTGAAGAGCAGAACACTGGTGTATGGTAGTGAAGAGCAGAACACTGGTCTATGGTAGCGAAGAGCAGAACGCTGGTGTATGGTAGTGAAGAGCAGAACACTGGTGTATGGTAGTGAAGAGCAGAACACTGGTGTATGGTGGTGTATGGTAGTGAAGAGCAGAACACTGGTGTATGGCAGTGAAGAGCAGAACACTGGTGTATGGTAGTGGAGAGCAGAACACTGGTGTATGGTAGTGGAGAGCAGAACACTGGTGTATGGTAGTGAAGAGCAGAACACTGGTGTATGGTAGTAAAGAGCAGAACGCTGGTTTTCTCTCAGTTGTTTTTGTTTGTTTTCACTCCGTGGCTTAACTCAGAAGATCATCCGAAACAGGGTGAGATTTTGCCTGTGCAGTTGTTTTCCTGCAAGTACATGAAAACGTGCATAATTGTATGGTATCCCCCCATCATTCAGACAGCTGCATATAATTATATCTAGGCTTCTGGGGTTTGATCCTACTGCATCACCTGGTTAACTGTTAGTATTACTGTAAGCAGTCCTCAGGTATGATCTCAACAGCAAACTCAACAGCAAACTCAACTGTAGACTGTAGACTTGCAGATGTGAACATTGATTGCAGCTCTGTGGTTATTAACCTTGTGTGCTTGTATCTGTGGTTTTGAGTGCATGAGAGTTTTAGTATAAAGGATTTCAGTTTTCATCATTGACTGAAAAATGATGTTATTCCATTGCTGTTGTTTTTGTGCATTGTAGAGTTCACTTATTTATTTATTTATAATCTGTTGTTTCCTTTCACTCGTTGACTCAATTTGATTTGTATCATGTCTCATGTTGTTTTTCACTTTTGTACTCAGTAGGCTAAGCTACAGTTAAAATAATTATGATGCTAGGAACTAAGGGAAGTAATCATGTGCAGGGAAAGAACAGGCACCTAAACAACATTTTTTGTATCAGCTTTTGGTGAATAAAAAGGGGATGAAAGTGAGTTGATGCCCCACTGGTCAGTACCACGCAGGTGAAACTGATGTAAAGCCAGGAAGACAAGACACGTTCATGCCCAGTCAGCTGTACAGGTCACACCACCGCGAAGGGGTCAGAGGGGAAGGGTTGGGGGTGGTTTGGGTGCAAAGCAACCCAGCATGGGGAAAGTGAACTCCCTGAATGAAACAGAGTGATCATTCAGTTTGCCCAGTGTAGAGTGAATAAAGTGATCTTCGCTTTGTCTATGTCCACTTCACAGAGTGGGCCATGTGTCATCCCTTAACTCACCAAAGATTAGAGCAGGCAGTCTAAAAAAAATAGGGAATAATTTTACCAGTGGGAGAAAATTGCCAGAAGGGAAGGACTTTTGGATGGCTTGAAGTGAGACATGAAGCTTTTTTGTTTTTATGTAAACTGAAAGTTAAGGCTGATTTGTTGTTTAGCCATTCGTGTCTCCTAGTCATACTGGTTTTTGTAGTTTTTTGTGTTTTCAGTTGTAACTGGCTTAATTCTTCCCCATTGTTTCAGTATGTTGCATGATAAACAGTGGACAGTGTTTCTAGCAGTAGTTTGCGATTTCCTTGTTCCGCATAAAAAAAAGGCGTTTTTCCTTGTTCCATTTAAAAAGAAAAAGAAAGAAAAGTCTGATATGTTAAATACCAAATAGCCATCAATGTTCTTTCCTGTCATGCAAGTTTAGGGTTTTCCATTTCTTCCCCGTTGTTTGAATCCTGAATATGTGAAACTGCCACCAGCAATTCTTCACTGTATTTTTGCCAATTCAATCCCGTCTCCGCCCTTGTTTCAGTCTCTGATGTCTTCCTGCCATCAGAACCCAGCAACGGCAGTTTGTCAGAGGTGCTTCAGGCGGAGACGACGACCACGGCGCAGCTCTCCCCCAACACTGCGCGCCAGAGAGGTAGGCGCGTTCAGTCTGCTCTCTGGCAGAAGGGGCTCGACAACCTCATTTTTTTGTAACCATGGCTACCCGCTAGGCGCTAGTGCTGTGCTACTGCTCAAGTTTCGTTGGACGTTCGGAGTGATGTGATAGTGGTGGTGGTGATGGGGCTGACAGCATAGTTGTGTTGTTTGGGGGGTTTTTTGGATTTTTTTTGCTGTTGATTTTGCAGGTGCTGATAATTATTCCAGGAGGGATTGGGTCACTGTTGTGAGGTTATTGTTAATTTATTGTTGTAATGAAAAATATGTTGGTTTAAGGGAAACATGGCTGTTGGTGTATTGTGTTCAGAGAGAAATGTGTAATTACAGCATTCTAACCACTCACACCAATGCTTCCCCCCCCTCCCCCCTTTCTCTCTCTTGTTCTCTCTTGCTCTCTCTCTCTCCCTCTCTTGCTGTTGCTCTCTCTGTCTCAGTCTCTCCCTCTCTCTTTCTCTGTCTTCCCTGTCTCTCTCTCTCTCTCTCTCTCTCTCTCTCTCTCTCTCTCTCTCTCTCTCTCTCTCTCTCTCACTCACACACATCTGAATTTTCATTGAGCCAATGTGTTGGTTTCAACTTGGGGTTTTGCCGCTGTGACTGTATAGTGTTGCAAAAGATCACCAACTAGAGTCTCTAAACAGACAGCTTTGCATTGAAACCTTGGATCAAGTCAATACCAAGCAGTTTTGAAGTCACTGTGTGTGTTATTGTGTCATCATCTCTGAAGTGGAATATGTCTTCGGTCTTGTCAGTTTACTGAAGTTCTGCACTATGCATCAGTAAGGTACACTTCGTACACAGTTGGTTTCATTTGTATTTTTGCTGCATTTGTCAGTTGTCGGCAGGTCTGTGAAACATTTTTGTGATGGAGCTCCAAATAATTTACCTTGTTTGACGTAGTGTATTTGCATTTTTTCCATTTAAAATATATATTTTTTAGCATGACTAGAAAGTTGTCTGAGCTGAACTTTGCCTAGGCATCATTTTGATGCAGCGAAGACTTTTTGTAGCTGTAAGAATCCTGTAGGAAATGCATCTTTTATTCTGATTACATGTGTATGGTATTGGGTGTTACTCGTAAAACAAAGATAGGAACTTTAAACTTGGGCACAATTATATTTTAAGGACCACAGTTATGAGTGCAAACAGTGGTGGTGTGGCTGAGTTGTTAGGATACTGAGCTTGGGATGAAAGGTTCTGAGTTTGAATCCTGCTCTGGACAATGGTCTTCTTCCTCCCACCAACCTCCCCACATTTTGACGCATTGAAGATGTGTCAGATCAGTATGGTCCAATGAGAAATCAGCATTTTAAGTATAATAGCCAAAATTTGCACTGTTCACATTCTGAGACATGTTTGGTGGCATGTTCATTGTGTTAAGTATTAAAGTGGTGGCCTGTGTGCATGTAGTGCTTTGTGCTGGAGACAAAGAACCCCCCAAAACAACAACAAACAGAAAATTGAGGGGGAAAAAGGGGGAAAAAAAGAAGGAAAAAAGCTGAGAACAGCTGCCATAGATAATGTTGCAGGAATATGCAAGTGAAAAATCCCTTAGCAGCAGAAGCACGTTTCCCTGGCAAAAGCATGGTGGGAGTTCCATCAAGAGTCAAAATCAGTCAGTATTAGTCAAGTAGCACAAAGCTTGTTTTTACTGGCAAAAAATGGCTAGAATGTGCCTGGGGGAAAGGAACTGGACGAATCAAGTTATTTGCAAGAATGGAAACACACAGAGAGTGTGTGTTGGATGCAGGTAAAGACAGTGGACATGGGGGTGTTTTCGCTGGTGAAAACTGAAGAGGTAAATTAAAACGAATCCTTTTTCAAACCATGAGGGCTCCACAGGTCAGTGCCTAAAGCCATGAGGGCCCCAAAGGCCTGGTGCTTAAAGCCAGTGTCGTCAGCAGTAGCAGGAGCCAGTGCAAGCTGATGCAAACCATGCTCCCCAGGCCCCCTGGGTATGATGCAGTTCCACCACAGAGCCCTCAGCCACCTGGTGACTTGGTTACGGCTGAGTGAACAGGGTCAGTAAGGACCAGAGAGGATGTATTGTTGCATGCCCTGTCCTGAGAGCCACTTGGTGACTTGGTCACAGCTGAGTGAACTGGGGCAGTAAGGACCAGAGAGAATGTATCAGTACATGCCCCCTGTCCTAAGAGCCACCTGGTGACTTGGTTACAGCTGAGTGAACTGGGGCAGTAAGGACCAGAGAGGATGTATTATTGCATGCCCTGTCCTAAGAGCCACCTGGTGACTTGGTCACAGCTGAGTGAACTGGGGCAGTAAGGACCAGAGAGAATGTATCAGTACAAGCCCCCTGTCCTAATAGCCACCTGGTGACCTGGTCACAGCTGAGTGAACTGGGGCAGTAAGGACCAGAGAGGGTGTATCTGTCCTGCATCAGAAGAAGAAACAAAGTGGGCTGGGGTCAGATTTTGGTGGACTAATAACGCTTCTGGTTAATGCGCTAATGATGACCCGTACTGTTGCCGGCACCCCAAGCTTTAATAGACAAAATAATAGATATTTTTGTAATTATGTTAGCAAAAATAATTCAAACAAATTTCATTTTAGAAACCCCATCTTGCTTCAGGCCCACAATCAGTATCCCCACCCCCTCCCCCAATGCTTTTTGTATATTCTTTCATGTTTTTTAATGCATGTACTGTGTATATATATATATATATATATATTTGAGATCATCTTGATCACTGGGAAAGAAATGAGAGTGCAATATTCTGTTCTTGTTGAATGAACTGTGCCTGGACTGTCATTGCATTTGTCATTTTTGTTTGTCAAAAAATGTTTTTAACCTGTGTTTTTCTTCAGATATAACTGTACGTATAGCAGGCAGCTTTTACGATGATGGTGTATCATGTTGGGTTAACCTTGTTGTTTTGTTTGTTATGCCACACAAGTGGTCGCAATTTTTGATTCCACGGGAACAAGAATGTGAAAAGGCAAATTGTCTTTTTCCATTGATTGATGAAGAAATGTGTGTATTTTTCTTGAATACTTTGGGGGGGGGGGGGGGGGGGGGGGGGGGGGGGGCAAGGAAAGAAACTCGTCTCTGATGATGAAAGGATATAAAGTGGGTTCAGCTCATTTCATGTATAATCTTTTCTTTTTTTAAAAGTATGATTGTTATTTTTAACTTCAGCTGCCTTTGCCTTTTGTTTTGAAGCTGGCGGGGTACTAAAGTTTAGTGACCCTTGCACTGTACTTTTTATCTGAGTGGCATGCAGAATTTGATACCTGTTGGGACACATTTGGAGCTTTAGATCAGACCAGCCTTGCGGTATGCATCCAATCAGTTAGTGTAGCATAGTCAGGTACTCCCAAAACCCAGCATATTTGTGGATTTGTGAAATTTCGAACAAATGATGCCACCCGGAATCAGCTGTGACACAGACTTCTGTTAAATCTTCTGCTGTGTTCAGTCCTGCGAAGAACTTCCATCTGGACTCTGGCATGAAACGGTCCTATGCACTGTTGCACATTGTAGTGTCCATGTCCAGGCAACATCTTGTGTCTGCTTACATTTGAGTGCAAGGTGGTGTCTGTGTACTTGGGAAAGCCCGTGCGTCACATCGGCTGCACCCAATCTCTGAGTCACAGAAGTTTCCCCAGCCTTGCCTTTCAAACGGTTCCAGTGCTGGTCTGATGATGGCCCTGCCTTGTGCTTCAAGGAAGATCCTCCAGTGCTTCCTCTTTGTGTGCCTCTCTTCTCCAGGTGATTGACATCCTATGTCCTTGGCTTCATGCTTCAAGTGTTGCTTTACGTCTGCGGAAACCACAAGGCTTATTAGGGACGAGGAGCTCAGGACGGCCACCTCGACTTGCACGCAGCTTCTGAGCTCTGATTTGAGGTCCTTGGCTTTGTGCCAGCACGTTATATTGGGCGGTTCAGTGAAGCTGGTTTGCACGAGTGAATGCCCTTTGTAATCTTTCGCGCAAGAAGTCGCGAGAGGTCGCAGTGTCACTTCCAGGCCGATTTCTGAGTAGGTGTTGCTTCACGCTGTTCATAACAATGGAGGTTGAATTTAGAATTGCGAAGCAGTACAAATGCCACCACTGTTGCAGTTGCAAAAATTACCAGGGAAAGGGATGGAGGGTGGAAAAAAAGTGTCTTTGCATCATTTTTTGGCTGACTAGAAGATCGCGATTTCATGTAAAAAAATGCATTTTGGGGCATCCTATAGCATCCAGACACATTCTGACTATGGGCCTCCAAAAATGTGTTTAAAGTTGGCAGTGTAAAATTCCCAAATCCACTGTCACCACCTTACATTGTGAAGAAAGTACGTACCAGAAGTAAAAGCAGCCAAGGGACTTAAGCGATGCCATGCAAAAGTCTAGGAGGGGTTAACAACCCCACCTGAACCGCCTAATAGGCAGATACCAGGTCTTGCAGGGACATGGACCATATGTACTCCTTTTTTCGTTTCTCCGTGTGTGTTTTTTTTAAAGGTCAGTCAGTGAAGCATTCATATGGGTGTTTCAATGGTGCCACTAACAGCAGCAATCTTTTGAATGTTGATTTGCTGCTGCTAAGATGGACTGTTTGTAAAGAACTTTGAATAATCTCCCCGGAGAAGGGTTTTCTTGAGTGACAAGAAAAAGTCCAGGATGTCGTGGAAGTCTCATCTTGTTGGTGTGCTGGCACATTAATTCATAGATTTTGATCGGGTCCATTTCTCAGCGATGTGGAGCCTTAGTGGGTTTGCATTGTTTTCATACAGTACAGATTGTGGGGCAAAATGAAGCAGAAACAGTGGGAATATATTTTGATTTGGTCAGTTTTTTAGCTCTGTGGAGCCTTGGTGGGTTTGCATTGGTTTCACACAGTGCAGATTCTGGAGCAAACTGAAATCAGTAGGGTTTGAAATCAGTTGCTTGGTTGAAACTGTTTCAGTATTTGCGCCAGTGCGATAGAGAGTAAGATAGTTCTGATATTATACAGGCAGTGATGCTTTGTCTTTGTTCATGAAACCCAGTGAACCCTTGGATGTTTGCAGATCCTGGTTGATTCTTGGTATTCCAGAAACCTCCTGTGCAACTGTAAACAAATGGCATTAGTGATTCCTTCATTGACAAATCTGGTTCATTGCATACACAGTGGGGAACCCATTGAAGACAAACTCTCTTGAAGCATCACACCTGAGGCTATCCCTCAGGGGTATCAGGGCCCAGCCTCTTTGATTTGTCAAAATGTATTCAAACAGTGGCAACAAAAGGACATGCCTGGGTTGGGGTTGAAAGACTCTGTGCAAGATCTCACTCTGTGCCACTAGTTTTCAGGCAAACCGTTTCCATGTGCAGTTGAAATCTTGAACTCACTCAGAGCAGATAGCCAGTGTTTCTGACTGTCTGTGGCTTGAATTCATATGGAGCAAAATCCACTGGACCGTTAGTTAAATAATAGTACTCGGCTCTGCCTTTAGTTTAAAGGTGAAATACTGGGCAAGACAATCAACGCTCAAGGGAGTTAATTAATGGGCACACCAGGTGAGAGATACCATAGGCGACTCAGGTCTTTGTTGTACTTGTGTTACGTGTTTCGAGTGCTAATTAACTCCCATGCGTGTTGATTCAGCAAGAGCGCTTTGGGCCTTGTTCCATTTCAGATTTTGTCAGGACAGTGTTCTGAATTATTCTAGCCTTTTCAGTTTAGCACCAAGTTCCCATCTCTGCTCTATCTTTTTGGTTTGTTTGTGCTATTAACTTGTTGCTGACAGCGCGCACTGCTATGTGTGGCTGCTGCACAGTGCTCTGTTACACTTACAGACAGTGGGTCCAGTCTCACATATAAACATGACACTGCCCTATGTGGAAAGTCCTGCATTGCAGAATTTGATGGTGAAGCATTAAAGGGGATCCCAGGCAAAGAAGCATCAAGTTTAATTAATAGGAATGAATAGAATATTTTTTTTAAATAAAAACTCACAGCAGTTTTTCAGTTAGTTTATGGGCTAGTTTGTTGACAATTGACATTTGAAAGTGTGAAAGCACAGCTGTGAGTGTCGCCAATTTGTGTGGCATTCTGTGTATGTGATGTCATGAGCAGTTTCCATGTGTGTGGCAGAAGTGTGTAGGTAATGTCATGAGCAGTTTCAGTGCATGGCAGAAGTGTGTATGTAATGTCATGAGCAGTTTTAGTGTGTGGCAGAAGTGTGTGTCACTGTGTGTAATGTCATGAGCAGTTTCAGTGTGTGGCAGAAGTGTGTGTGTAATGTCATGAGCAATTTCAGTGTGTGTGTCACTCTGTGTATGTGATGTCATGAGCAGTTTGGGTGTGTGGCAGAAGTGTGTGTGTGTGTGTAATGTCATGAGCAGTTTCAGTGTGTGTGGCACTGTGTGATGTCATGAGCAGTTTCAGTGTGTGGCAGAAGTGTGTATGTGATATGAGCAGTTTCAGTGTGTGTGTGATATACTGAGCAGTTTCAGTGTGTGTGGCAGAAGTGTGTATGTAATGTCATGAGCAGTTTACGTGTGTTTGGCAGAAGTGTGTATTTCTTCATGAACCAGCCCTTTTCCACTCTTCGTTGGTAATTTAGCAAACCAACATGACTGCACCCTGATCTGGGAGCACAGATTCAAAGCCAAAAATGACATCTGTGACATAAAATATTGATGGAACAGCCAGACAGAGCCAGTCTGCAAGTGTAAGCATTTGCAGCCTGTGGAAATTTCCAGGCCAGTTTGTGTCTTTGCCTGTGATCTCCTTTAAGATAACTTTTTGTCAAGAAGAAATAACTTTAGTGGTCCCAGACACCTTGTCTTAGTTAAAGGGGCCCTGCTGTGTATTTTACGCACATTTGTCCTTCATTGTATAATCTTCATCAGATCATGTCATGCTTCTTTCTAACCAATGTCTTTAACATGATGGGCATGTATCAGAAACACATGATGTAATGTGCACACACATTTATGTAACAACAGCATCAGTTAGTTATTTTTGGCAGAAATTCCTGTATTGTCACGCTAAAAAAAAATGCAACATGTTTCTGACACTGGTAATCCTAAATTAAATGATTGACTGTTGTTAAACTGATTGATCATTTTCATTGTATTATTTGATTGTTAAAAAAAAGATCATAATAAAAAAAACACCTTTATGCACACATTAACCTCATTGTATTTTGTGGTCATTTCTGTGTTGTTGTCAGATTGAAAGCAGTGGTAAGCAAGTAGCCCACATCCTCACCACCCTTAAAAAATATTTTAAAAAGCACAAACTGCCACGATGTACTGGGGACTATGCAGGCAGAGATAAGGGGTGCTATGCAGGACCAGTGTCAATGTCTTAAGGCAATAGTACTCGGTGTAAAAGAAGTGTGTGACACTGCTCTATACAGTTGAAGAGATGCTCTGAGAAAGGCCCTAAGGAGCACTGACCCAGTCTGCAGATTGAAAAAATATATTTTTAAAAAAAGGAAAGAAAAAGAAGAAGAAAAAAGAGGCTGTTTTTCATGCACTTTTAGTTTTCCTGACTGAAGAGAGCAGGATCCATTTTCCTGACTGCGTAACCAAACAGTTTAACGGCCATCAGTGTCAAGCCACAGCACCTCCAAAACCAGACTTTGACTGGTCCGTGCCATTGCTTCAGCAGTGAGCAAATTAACCACCTTTCCGCCACAACGCAACAGACTGAGCCAACTGCAGGTGAACCTGTTGCTCAGTAAGTGGGGAAGAAATTGCTCTTAACATGTGTATCCATTTTGGAAAAGTAGTTGTTGTCCTGCTGTCTTCCAAATAATTATAGTTAAACATGGCTATGAGAGTTGTTGCAGCAAATGATCACTCAGCAACATTCCAGGCAGTGATTTTAGAGACTAACGCTTGAGTCTGATCAAATGATAGGGTGTGTGTGGAAGGGAGCTTGTGCTGGGGGGGAGGAGGGGGGGGGGGGATATGTAGTGGGTACTTGTCCCTTTTTTCTTTTCTTGTTTCTCCTTTTAAAAAAAAAAAATGTATTTTTCTTTTTAATGACCTGAAAGCATTAGTACATATTCTGAGCTCTGAGGGTGTCATGATTGAGTGTGCCATCTGTTTATTGTCAGTTCATCATTATTCTTAAATCGTTCATTTGCTTGTACGGCACAACCAGCCGTGAATGACTTCCCCTGAGAACCAGTGCTGTGAAAGTGACTGGTAATGAAACAGAAAAAGAAGTGGGGTTGTTTTACTGGAGAGACGGGGGGGGGGGGGGGGGGGGGAAGAGGGTGTTATTTCACTGGGAAAACCTAAAGAGGTGGTACGTGTTATTTCATTTGAGAAACAAAAAGATGTGGCATCGTTTCATTGGAGAAACAAACAGAGGTGGCCTCATTTCATTGGATATGATGCTGCATTTTTAACAGTTTTGTAAACAGTCACTGCTGTAAAAAATGAGTACCACAGCCTTATACTGGAGATGGTAAGTAGTAATAAAGTGCTGGATTTTATGTCAGTACCGAGACAGTGGTAATAGTGGTTTACTGGTAACTACCTACAGGTAGTTTCTCATTGGAGAGGTCACTCACAGCAAGGTTTTCTGTACAGTGTAACTGCAGATTACTCGCATACACATAGCTTTGCCTTTCCCCTCTCTCTCTCTCTCCCTCGTATAAAAGCATTAACCCCTTTACTGCCATGATGTCACTTGAAAACCACCAAGAAAAGGACCAAATTTGAAACCCTTACGCTTTTTGCCTTCTTTTTTGCACTGGCACGTGAAAGGATTTTCACCAAAACGCATAGCACTGAAAGTAGATGTGCTATAGGACTGGAAAGTATACTGTTTGAAGGGGCGTTTGTGCATCTTTCAGCCCAGAAATTTTACATACTGGGGCAGTGAAGGGGTTAAAGTTTATTACATGCATAAGTTCTGTAAAATGTGAAAGATCCCTTTGCTGACACAGTCAGAAATGACAATTCCTCGGCTGCTGCATTGGCATAATAAACTCGTTCTTGTGTTCTCCTTTACACCATATGACGGGTAAACATTGATGTGTGCTTACAGACCGTCTGTGTGGTCTTACCTTGATAGGCTTACCTGAATTTTTTGGAAATAAAATATTTATTCCAAAAATCATAAAAAATATGTAAACGGAGGTGGGGGAAGGAATTTTGAACATACATGCATGTAGTCCTGCTACATTTAGCTTCACCTGTACAGGTATATCACTGTGTCATGTAACCCTGCTATATACACACTAACAGTTCAACTTCGCTCAGATGGGAAATGGTATACCATTCCAAATTAACATCTTCATCATTCAGTTGTATATAATGTGTGTAAAATTATTCAGCCATTCATCACAATTTTCCGTTCACCAACTGATCTCCTGCATCTTTTCAATAAAATTGTCAGTATAATTTTATACATGGACCATGTATAACATGGATCATGTATAACACCTGGAGGAGGATGTTGTAGGCACACACAGAGGTCATTCGTCCTGCCTTCTTGAAACTTTTTTAATCAGTTACATATCACAAGTTGTGATTTACTTTCATGTCACATCATGGATCATCAGCATGTCACATACCATGTCATGAATCTACATCATGTCACAGTTCAGTTTTATGACTGTGATGTCAATGTCATATCATGCACCACGTCATGCCATCCCATCACATGAATCTGCATGAATCATCGCAAGTCTCATCATAAATTACATCACCATGTTAATTGCTTTGGGAATTATTCAATGATTTTATTCCCATCACATTATCCTGAATTGTTTGAACTCCCAGTCGACCAAAATAACCAGCAACTAACACAATGTTGCATCAGTCATGTCAGCAACAAACACTGCACAAGTTGCATTAGACATTGGCATCATATCACAAGCCATGTTATGAATTAATCCTAACAGTTTGTGTCGATCTGTGATCAATGTGTCACAAGCCACATACAACATTCACATGTAAAAGTTTTTAGAATCACAATCTTTTATTGTCCTGGTACAATTTTACATGCAGATTTGACTTCTGGTGAAAGTTGCTGAAATGCAGATTAAACACTCAGAAACGGGCAATGCTTTGAAATGGGCCAGTTGTAATCCTCAAGACGGCATGCATGGATGTTGTTCTAACAACCCACAAGACTGGGAAGTGGAGGGAGCTTGCACGGACTATTCTGATGAGCCTCACTTGCTGTCTGCAGTCCAGCAGGGCCATCACACGGCGCCAGGAACCATCTTCTGGTCCGGGGGACTGCGGCGCCACCCGAGACCCAACAGCTCAGATTTTGACACGCTCTAAAAGCTATCAGCCATATTCCTACACAGTTGCGGCAGCAACCCTGAGGTACCTTGCTTGAAGCACCAGCGTGAAGTTTTGGAATGTGTGCAGGGTTTTGGAGTGTTGGCCAAAGTGTTCCCCTTCGCTGGCTCTGATGCACTGACACGCATGGTCAGGGGACTGATTGTTATTTTGTGACGTGAGATAGATTGTTGACTGCGGTGTTGTTTAGAGCTTTTACTTCTCGATTGTTTCCGTGGTGCTCATTGTTGTCATTCTGTTAAATTTTTGATTGGTTTGGATGTTATTTTGTCCAGTGTTGTTAATGTTGTACAGTGGAATCCTCTTTTTTTTTCTTCTTTCTCTCTTAAATTTTTTTAAATCTTTCTCACTCTCTTATAAAAATAAAAATAAAGACCTTTTTTCTTTCTTTCTTTTTAATCCTCAAAAAGACAAATTGTTTATGATACCTCTTCATACATTTACCTTGTAATTCTTAAAGGGGACCAAGCTGAGAAGTATCATGAGCCATATAAAACAAAAATGGAATAAGATGCAGACTCAAAAGTCAATGTATCATCCTGTGTAATTTTTCATAATGGTGAAAACAGGGCCTTAAGTGCTGCCATTTTGTGTCTGGCTCTCTGTGCATGTGAGGCCACGAACAAGGTTGGCATGTGGTGCAAACATGTACATTACAATTTACTTTATGACTGTGGGCCAGCCTTTTTCTGTTCTTTGTTGGTAAAGAGCGAAACAACGTGGCTACACCCCGAGGAGCTGAAATTGTAAAGAAAAATGTACCTCTGTTGCATAAGCATTGTTAGAACAACAATATGAAGCTGAAAATGGAAATATTTGGACAGATTCAGCATTTTCAGGCCAACATAATTATGTCTTTGCTTGGCATCCTTGTTAAGTTCTCTTAAAATAATTACCTGCCAGAAAGACTTGAGTCACTTTGACAGTGGTAGGTGCCAGCAATTCCTTTGTCTTACACTTACAGGGGCTCCACTGTGCATTGAAGTTTTTTGGCCGGATGCACTGTATGTACGTGTCTGTCATTGAACAATTAAACCAGATGCTGATCATGTGCATTTTGGATCTTTTGGTTTCGTTTTTCTGTTTCTTCTTTTGTTTCAGTTGATGTACCTGATTTTTAGCTCAGTGTGCTCATCTCTCTCACACTGGTCTTGTTTCAGTTCCAAGTTTGTTGTATACTCATTGTGTTATGACTTCTTGCGCAATTTTCTGTTCATATGTGTCACCTTGATTCTTTGTTTCCCTGGCTTGAAGGACAGGAATGAGGAAGGTTTCTGCCTTATTGCTTCTTTTTTTTCTTTTCTTTTCTGTTGTTTTCCATTCACTTTTATTGATTGACACATGTTAGAGGTCAAAGGAAACTTGGCACATATTAGAGGTTGAAGGAAACTTGGATTCCCACATGTCCTAGACGGAGGGTTTGCATTGACATATGGGTGTGTGTACACATGCACATAAGTGCCAGTGCACACATACAGATTTGATTCACACATGTTAGAGGTCAAAAACCCAAAAACTTCCCCCCACCCCAACACACACACACACACAATGTACACATGCAAATCCCCAAGGGTCAGGGACAAGTTCATAACACACCTAAATATACATGTTGCTCAGATCAGAGGTGTTTTTTTGTTTTTGTTTGTTTGTCGGCTATATATTTATTTATTATTAGTATTATTATTTGGTCTTTAGTCTGTCTTTTCTGTCTTTAGTTGAAGACTGAAAGCAATTTTATGATTGGTTGCAGTTCGTTGGAGCGTTCCAAACTTGCGTCTTGGTGAGGCGTCTCATAATCTGTGTTTGATCAAAATATTAGCGCCAGAAATATAGTCCAGTTGTTGGTTGAAGTACACTCACAGTTCACCTTCAGCAGTCTGAAACCAGCCCAGATTTGAATGTCATGTGTATAGCCCCAGCCGTGTTTGCTTGCCTTTTTTTGTTTTTGTTCTTTTGGTGATAGTCTGTGGAGTCTGTAGGTATGCCCCGATCATCAAGGGACTGACTCTACCCAGAGGCAGTGCGTGAAGCAGATTAAAAGACAGTTTAACTAACCTGAAAGCGGGTTAGGTGCAGCTGATGGTAGATTTAAAAAACTGGTTTAAAATGTCTCTTGATTCTGGTCTTGAATATAGGCCTGTCCATCTCTTCAGTGCAGACGTGAAGGTAGGTAGGGTCGCAGGTTGCCTTACTAGAAAGATATGAAACAGCTGTCTTCTAATACAAATACAAAAGGACTTTATTATTCATAATAAATGCATAAAATGAAAATTTGCCTTTCAGGTCACTCAAACTCCACCCCAAAATGGGACAATAAGACAATTCAGTGTAACAAAGGGAAGAGTATATTCAACATAATGAAGGGAAGAGTATAGATAGGAAATAAAACTGAGTAAAAAGTAGTGAAACATTGTAAAATAATGCTTGGCCAGCACCTGGTGTCCCATTTATCCATGGTATTGATTCTTTACATGACCTGATATGTATCAAATCAAATGCTAGCATTTGCTTCAAGACAGCTTTCCAGAGTGATTTTGTATTAGGAGTATACTGTGGATGCATAGATAGATAACTGGTTTTAGTGCCCAGTCAACCATGATGACTCTATCAATCAAAGTTTTATTTTATGTCTGTTCACAGCATAGATACATAATTGGGTCTGGTGCCCAGTCAACCATGATGACTATCAGTCAATGTTTTATGTCTGTTCACATCAAGGTGACATTAGGCTCCCCCAAATTATATATATATAAGTTATGCTAACTTGCCCACAGGACTATGAACAATCAATTTGCCTATCAGGGCAAGAGAGTACTGTGGAAGCAGTACTACCTGAAGCAGTGCTACCGGAAGCAGTACTATCTGAAGGAGGTGTGGGATGGGGGAGGGTTATGTGCGAACATCAGAATTACTTCTGGACAGAAATTGGTCATCTAAAAATGTTCACTTGTGACATTTTAATTACTTTGTCCTGGTCAGAATTTTACCAGTTCAGGAAGTTTGGAGTATATTCCAGTATGTACCGTCATTCTCCCCCCCCCCCCCCCCCCCCCAACATCTGCATTTAATTTCTCTGAGGCGATAATAATCTTATCTTAAATCCCACCCTGACCCCACCTACCCACTGACACATGGTGGGCAGTTCTGATCATTTGAAGTTTAGGATATGATTATAGGTGTAAAACCACATGTAGTACAAACTAATGTACAGTCTTCTCATAAAATATGATTGTTTATTGTCCATGCTAAAATCGTACACGGAATAAAAGAATACGAAGCAGAAAACAGCTTTAGTTTTGGCAATTTGAATTGTCCATGCTAAAATCGTACACGGAATGCAAGAAGACGCAGCAGAAAACAGCTTTAGTTTCGGCAGTCTGTTGTTGTTACAACAAGGGGTAGTGAAACTGACAGTTCTCCATGTTGCTGTGTGTGGTGAACGTTGGTAGTGCTTGCCTAACTCAGGTGTGTGAGACTGTGGCACGTACGTTAGTTACCAGAATCACACTGATGAGGAATGACAGTGCTGTTTTATTGCATTCACTCGTTTGGTCAAACTGAAATGCTGCGCTTTGGGCGGGGTTTCCTGGGTTGAAGGGTGCTGTGCTGTACAATGAAGGTGCACTGTATGCGTACTTCGCTGGTTCTTGGGCCCCTCCCATTTTGAATTACTGAATTATTCACCTTTTTTTTTCAATCTTTTTTTTTCAGTCACTGCATTTTGGAAATGCTCACCACTTATTTTTTTCACTCTTATATATCTCATGTATTTCCTTCTTTTCCATACGAAAGGTTTGTTTTACTCTGTATTTTGCCGTGTATTTTTCTCCCCATAACATGTATTGGCAAAGCACACAGTACAGTGTATTGAACATCACAACACATTTTTTTTAATTCTTATTGACCGTCACGTCTCACTGTGCCATGTGTTGTCAAGGTGATTTTGTTTGACTGTATTCTCTAAATTGTCTAAGTATTTTCAGTACCACCCCCCCCCACAAGATTTGGTCTAAGTCAGGGGTCTTTTTTGGGGGAGCTTTAGACACTTTGGTTTAGGACATTTTTAAACACTGCCCCCACCCTACAGGGTTGCTAGGAAAATCCAAATTCCTTGAAAGCTGTTCAGTCAAAATGTCTGGAAGCATACCTCTTCATAGTCAGCTCTTACAGTCCACCAGTGTGGCCATATTCCTTTCACTATCTTTTGTTGTTTGTTTGTTTGTTGTTGTTTTATTGGGGTGGGGGGTGGGATGGGGGGTATATTTTATGTAGCCTTTGGACTGTTTTTCCTGGCATGGGGGGGGGGGGGGGGGGGGGGGGAGGAGGAGTTGGTTGTTTTTTCCAGAGACTGCCACAGTACACATCCTGAAGAGAGGACTCTGCCTGTAGACCCAGTATTGTCAGTGTTATCTGTGGTGGATGTTGTTGGTGTCTCAGTCTGTTCTTTTTTGTGTCATGTTCATATTGCCTGATTGCAGTTACTTCCCTTTTGGACTCTAGCAAAGTACTCTGGGCATTTTTTGGTTTTAATTCTTTGTGTGTGTGTGTGTTTATTTTTATTTTTATACATATACTCTTACTAGCTTTAATGGTTATTTCTTAGAGTATTTTTACTGGTTTTATTTTTCTTCTCCAGTTGTCTGTTATTCCCAAACAGTTTATGTGTTCTTTTTGGTTGTTTTTCTCACAATATAAAGAATGTACTTTGTACATATGTATCTATATCCAGCCTAGGCTGAAGTTGTATGTTTGAATTTGCAAACATTATCCCCACTTCTCCTTGCAAATAGCACGTTTTAAAGTTTCTTTTACCTCAAGCTGCGAGAAGTTTGGACAAAAAGGAGCATTTGCAAGGCTTATGCTTAAAGAATTGGTAAGTTATATTTTTATGGACATGGAACTCTTTCTTTCATGGAATGATGATAACAGAGCTATCTTCTTTTTTTCCTACCTCTTTTATTGATTCACTTATTTTTGTCATTGTATTGTTATGTTTAATTATCCGTTGGTTATTTTTTTCTGGTTTTGATTCTGTCAGTGGACTTGTTTCTTTTCTTTCCTGTTTTGTTTGTTTGTATGTGCATGTTTCATCCGTGGGCTTTTGATTTTGTCATGCAGTAGTTTCTGACAAGGATCATTTCTCTGTTAATAAGAACGTGTCACTGGGGAAGATAGGCTTTGTACCTGTGGTCAATACTCCTCTCTCTGTCTCTGTCATTCTCTCAGTCTTGTCCTAAGATGACCCTGTGTGTTGATGGGACATTAAGATCCAACTAGTGAGTTAGCCTCTGTCTTTCTCTCCACCTCTCTCTTTCTGTCTCTGTGTCTCTGTCTCTGTGTCTTTGTCCGTCGGTAGCTCTGTCTTTGAACTGCAGTAGTGTCTGTTGTTCAGAGCTTTTCAGTCTTTATTGGCATGCTGAGTGGCACACCTACAGCATGCGCCAAGATATTTGTTATCAAGCATGTTTGCCTAGTGACCTTATTGTAGTGTGTGTGTGGTTACTGGAACCACTGCCTAAAAATAAATCTTGTGATTGTTGGCTGATTTGAGATTGAGATTTTTGGCTGATACCTGGCTTCAGACATTTCTTGCATAAATTCCAACTTAGTTTTTTTTTTTTTTATTTTTTATCCCTGGTTGTGCATGTTGTGCACCTGCATTTAGCATGGCTGTCAGTGAGCTAACAAGGTAAAACAGTTTTGGAGAGTTGAGTGTTGTGCGCCTGTTGTCTTGGCTGTTTTTGCAGGAATGATTGACTACTGGTTGTTCATTTGCATGTGTTATGCTTGTAGCCTGTTGATTGGTCAACTGCTAAAATGCCTGTTAATCAACTTGAAATGAAACCCACACTTTTTTTGGTGGTACAGTTTTCCTGTTTTGTGGGTTAAATTGTTTTTGTATGTTGTTCGTTTTGTTGTTGTTTTTTTGGTCATTTTTTGTTTTGTTGTTGTTATTCTCTTTTTGTCATTCATTTCAGTTCAGTTGTGTTCACAGTTGTTGTAGTTCAAAACTAGAGGTAATGCATGTGCCCTAATTGAATTGGAGGGTTGAAATTGATTTATGTTCTTCTTTCCCATCATTTGCAACCGCCCCTTTTTTACTTTTAAAGTTTTCATGACAGTTATTTTGTAGCTATTGTAATTCAGCCTTCATCACATTCTGACTTGTGCCTAATATCAGCAAAAAACCCAGATCAGTTTCTGTTTTTTTTAAATGTTTGTTTGCTTGTATTGTTTGTTTGTTTTTGCGGTGGGATGGGGGTGGTGTGTGTTTGTAATCATAATGTCTTGATCTAAATCTAATTCTAAGGCATAAATGTTAATCCGTTGTCATTATGATTATTCTCTTTTTTTTCTTTTTCTTTAGGCCATATATTGGGAATGATGGCATTGTCTGGTTCTTTGTGTGAAACTTTGTTTGTCTTGTTTTTGTTCTTTTGTGTTTTGTTTTTTGGTCCAGCGTATAACTTTAGGGTAGACACTTCAGTTTGTTTCTCAGTTTGTCATTCCAGAAATAAGTAATTTTTCTGAAACTAAAGTTTTAGCTGAGTATTGGATGGAACCAAAATGCTTGCTGTATCAGTAATATGACTATGTATAAAATATTCACTGATGTAAATAGCTGTATGTTTGTTTTAGGTTTGCCTGTGGTATGTAGGTCAACAACTGACCTGAGTGTTGTTACAAGAGGATAACAGTATAACAACAGTATATGATAATACCCAGTTTCGGGGCCAGTTGCATCCTGTTTACCTAATAATCTGGTACACGGTAGCTGTTGTTTACAAGACTGTGTTTACTGCGTCTGATCTTTCCAGTTACAGTTTTCAAATTTTGTTAAAGTTACGGTCTTTATTTGCTTACCTGTGGTACTTCTCTTCAGTAATGTGTGTGATCATGATTATAATGATTCAAATAATCATCATTAGTGTAATTGTCATTATGTTCGTTATGGCCATTGGCGGAAATCAGACTAACGTATTCCAAGTTTTCTTAGTTTTCCTCAGTTTCTTTTCTTTGCTTGGGTTTATGCCATACCCTTAACTCTTTCAGTCATGGCACAAATCAGGATTCTGCCTTAAACCTGGCCCAGATGACCTGGATGTGACCTACCTGGTTGCCCAGGCATTGGAAACTGAGTGTCAGACATAGCCAAACTTTGTTGGGAAAATCCACAAAAATGCGCATCAAATAATAATTACCACTCTGTTGGAAAAGCATTTATATATATATATATCTAAAGTATACAATGTAATTTAAATGTATCACTCTCTTTTTCTGCGAAAAAAAAAGAAAGAAGAAAAATGCTGGGAGGTGAGCAGGTGTGTATGTGCTGGGATTGGTATGTCCCCGATGCATACTTGTCCAGAAACTAGTATGTTTGTACTTGAACAGGGGAGCAGGGATAGCTCAGTGGTAGGTAGAGCACAGGACACGTGATCGAAAGGTCACAGGCTCAACTCCTGGTAGAAGCAGGAGGAGAATTTTTGGCAATGTCCACTTTTAGCCCCATCTGTTCGCGGTCCTCAAAATGGTATGAGCATGTGTGTGTGTGTGTGTGTGTGTGTGTGTGTGTGTGTGTGTGTGTGTGTGCATGGACAGAATGAACTTGAAGTATGTACTACACTGGCACATCCGCATACCAGTTCATTCCATACTATGCCAGTGCTATACACGCACACACGCATCTTCAGACCATTTGAGGACAGCGAACCGACAGGGCTAAAAGTGGATATTGCCTCCCCCCCCCCCCCCCCCCCCCAATTATCCAGGGTCAGCTTGCTTGAGATGGGATGCTTAACAAATGTTCATATAAAACTAAAATAAAATAAACAGTAGTGGATGTCTGCAGGGCTCCAAACACTAAACTGGCCATTGGGAAAAGAGCCTTCTGGCTGTTAAAACCGTGTGATCTTCCCGCTCTATGGACACCATGTGCTTGTGATGTGCAGGCAGTGACTCAAGCTATCGGGACATTGTCGACGGTGGGCCAAACGTGCTGACGCGAACTGCTCGACGCCTCTCCATGAAGTCACGCAAGTCCTCCTCGGGGTCCAAGCTTTCTCAGGACTTGCCAGTCCCACCCAACAGCCCCAAGAGTAACTCGAACAGCAAGCACAAAAAGTGACTGCCCACTGTGATTGAAGGACATGCTAGTTTTACTTTCACCCATCTGTGACACATTGACAGTGATTGAAGGACATGCTAATTTTACTTCTACCCATCTGTGACACCATCGACAGTGATCGAAGGACATGCTAGTTTTACTTTCTCCCATCTGTGACACCACTGGCAATGATCAAAGGACATGCTGGTTTTACTCTCACCCATCTGTGACGTCACTGACAGCAGCCACAAAGTGTGACTGCCTCAGTGGCCGGAAGAACGTGCTAGTTCCACCCATCTTTGACAAGAATAACACACTAACAGCAAGCACAAAGAGTGACTGCCCTTGGTGATTGCAGGACAGGCTATTTTGGTATTTGATTGGCCCACCAGTGACAACGGTAACAACAAGCACAAAGAGTGACTGCCCTTGGTGATTGCAGGACATGCTGTTTTGATATTGGATTGGCTCACTTGTGACAACGGTGACATCGAGCACAAAGAGTGACTGCCTCAGTGGTTGATAAACATGCCAGTTGCACTGCAGTTGGCAGGATGTATGTCATATCATTAACCTGGTGGCTGCCAAACCATAAAAAAACTATGAATTAAGAAAAGCACATCATGATCAGGTACATTGGGCTGTCAGGGATGTCTTAAGCCCATTCTTAACTGGGCGAATGTTTGTTCGCCGAGCATACTTCGGACACTTCGACGAACTATGATTCATTTCTTAATTGAACTTTTAGTTCACCGAACATGGTTCGGGCAGTTCGGCGAACTTTATTCATTCTCAACTGGCTTGTAATGAGATGAAAGCTTCAGCCCGAACTTGTGGCAGACGCGCAGCAGACAGCATGATCGAAAATGTAGGCTAAAGTCAAGTCAATATACTTTAATCATCCCTCACAGGGTAAATCAATTAACTACTATCTCATTCTGGGTCTCTGAGACAAGGCTGCGCCTCCCACAAGTCAACAAACAAACAAAAAATCCCTCCAAAGCGAATGAAGAACCCAGCGACACCATCATTCATTTTTATTTTCATTTCTTCTTCATCCACAAGAGAGCTCTGCTCTCAGCCAATCAGAGGCAATGTTCGTTGAATAGGGCGAATGTTCCCAGAACATGTTGAGCGAAGCTTTTTGGACCCCGAATATACCTTCGACGAATACTCCCAAGTAGGTTTGCGAAGAAAAGTTCGCCCAATTAAGAACCAACTAGGTTCGTCGATACTTCAAACTAGGTTCGAGAACAAACATTTGCCCAATTAAGAACGGGCTTTAGATGTGCTTCTTTGCAGTTTGCAGACATTTGTGAAGTATTGAAACTGTTGAAAAGTTGGCTTGTCTTTTTGTTTGTTTGTTTATTTGTTTGTTTAAACAATTTGTTGTTGTCGGGGGGGGGGGGGGGGGGGGGGGGGGGTTTGCAATCTGCAATTTGAAAAAAAAAAGTCTTGGAAAATGTATGGCAAACCATGAGTATTTGTTGGGTCGAATGTTTTTCATTTGAACTGTACTCGGCTGTCGCTAAAATGGTATGAATGATGAGCATGCGGTGTGATGTATATATATATCTCGGCATGGAAATGAAGTATCAAAACAGTGCAATAGGAACAAAAATCACATGATGGAAAGTCTGTACATAAGTCTGTGTGAGGACTGCACCTGTAATATCTGATGTGTATTCATTATACAAACTGTTTTTTGTGTGTATTTATACATTCTACCATTTTTGGCTCCCATGGTCGCCCTGATATAACCATCTTGGTTGACTGGGCATTAAAATCAATTGTCTGTGTATCTGGCTTTCACAGAAAGTCATGTATGTTTATGTGATCGTCAGTGTTTGTGTAGCTGGCTGGATGGAAAAAGCTTGAATGTCACGTCATCCTCCTCTCCTCAGTGAGATGGTTTCGGCAATTGTTCTCATTACTATTATGGTGATGTCAGTTTGAGTTTAAAGAAAGTAATTAGATATTTCCAAATGCAATCACCAAACCTAATAAACATGTTTTTGTTGTTGTCGTTTTAGTTTTTTTAGAAACTGAATAAAATACCTGACACAAGACTGAGCATTACATGTGAGTACCAGTCCAGTAACTTTAACCTGTTTAAGTGTCTCAAGAATGAAAAGAAAAATGGACAGCTGCAGGTCGCCACGCTGTATGTGAGTTGACTGCTTGAGCATTGTGCCCTTCTTGGACTTGTCCAGGAACACGTTGGGCTGCTGGCGCCAAAATGAACTGTCCTGAAATAACCCTGCGCTGTTGACAGGAGGCTAGAGAGGGGCATCATGGGCCCCAACATTAGGAATGGAATAAGTATACTCGCAGCATTTTTTTTAATCAGTTTATGATTCAGTTTGTTAAAAAGTCATGTTTGGGGCAGGAATAGCTCAGTTGGCAGGGTGTCTGACTGAAAAGCCAGGCGCAGTACTTAGCCCGGGTTCGACTCCTTCTTGTCTCCCAGAGTGAACTTCCAGTGCAGACTCTGTTACGGTGTCCGTACAGCCCCTGTGTGCAGTCACGTGCGTCAGCATCTGTGTGGACGTTAAAACCCCCAAACACTGGCAACCATACCACTGTTTGGACACACAAAAATGCTGCACGCACTGATAGGTTGGGGGTAATGCTATTCTTGCAGCTGCAGTGCCAGTTACGGTGATCTGAATTTCCTGCAAGGGACAAAAGTTGTTTTTTTTTGTTTTTTTTTAAAGGCACGGAAACAATACCATGAGCATTGCAGTTTTGTGTTTGTCATTCTGTGCATGTAATGTCTTGAACTGAGCTTGTGTGGCAGAAGTGTCTGTTACATCACGAGCCAACCCTTTCTGATCTCCGCTTGTGAAGAGGGAACCAACATGGCTGCACCCTGGGTAGCTGAAACTCAAAGCAAAAAAAGTACTAGTCTTCTGCTGCATGCATGGTGTCAGACCAACAATGCAAACCCTGCAAATGGAAATATTTGTCCATCTTCTATGTTTTCAGGCCATGTTGTGTGTTTGCTTAGGGTCCTCATTTAAAGTCCAGTTACTGCTAACTTGTGTCTTTTGCCTGGGATTCTCATTTAAAGTCCAGGTACTGCTAACTCGTGTCTTTGTGTGGGGTCCGTGTTTAAAGTCCAGTTACTGCTAAACTTGTGTCTTTGCCTGGGATCCTCATTAAGGTCCAGTTACTGCTAACTTGTGTCTTTGTTTGAGGTCCTCGTTTAAAGTCCAGCTACTGCTAACCTGTGTCTTTGCTTGGGGTTCTCGTTTAAAGTCCAGGTACTGCTAACTTGTGTCTTTGTGTGGGCTCCTCGTTTAAAGTCTAGGTACTGCTCACTTGTGTCTTTGTGTGGGGTCCTCGTTTAAAGTCCAGTTACTGCTAACTTGTGTCTTTTGCCTAGGATCCTTGTTTAGAGTCCAGGTACTGCTAACTTGTGTCTTTGTGCGTGGTCCTCTTCCAAATCCAATTATGGACAAACTAACCATAGATGCTTCTCAACTGCTGCTAGTATGAAGAAACATATTTTGTTGAACGTTTCAGTGTCACATTGGCGTGATGTAGTACCTAGCCTCCCTGTTGACAATCAACCCTGATGAGAGACCATCTATTAAGACATTTATACGTGTGTGTAGTGGTGGTGGTGGGGTTTACGTGTGTGTGTTGGGGGGGAAGGGGGGGGGGGTACATGTGTGTTTGTGTGTAAAACCTTACCCTTAATATTTGTATGTAAACAAGCCCCTGACCAAGCACTGGTCCCTCTCAGAAGATCACTTTTACTTTATTTATTTCATGACGAGCCGAAGTGGAACAAACTACACTACAGATCATATCATCTGTGTTGTAATGTGTGTACCTCCCCCCCCCCCCCCCCCCCCCTCCCACACACACACACACAAATCTACACAAATCTACCCATTTCCCAGCTACCCAACTCCCCCCCCCTCCCCCCTACACACACAAACAGCCTGACCTCCTACTTCCCCTCCTTGGAAAAAGAAAAGAAAAAGCAAGACGTGGGACATTTGTGAAGTCCAGTACCTATAATCAAAACGGTAGCCAGCTGGCCCGATGAATTGGCTGAAGAGAAAAGACATCCAAGACTACATGATTTTATTTACTTACGAAAATGTTATGCACACACACACAACTGGTATACGTATATAATGTATGGTCAGCTATCTAGGTCTTGTGTATCCAAGCAGCTTTGTACTTCAACCTAAACAATCATAAACCATTTGAGTCCCGATGTGCAATGTTGGTATATATATATATAATTATGCTCAGGCAAGAACATGATATTTCTGACATATTTCTGGTACAGGTAGCATGCATGCTGGCAGTTGTTCCTGTGAAATGCATTTGTTTGTACAGTGTCATAAAATACTGTACTGTTGTTTGTAAACATGACTTTGGTACATGCTGCTTTCAAGGGTGTATTTTAGCAGAAATGTTTATATTCCTTTTTAGTTTTAGTCCATTCAGATATTCAAAGAAATGTTGTGTGCACCTCCTGTGTATTTTATTAGTTTTTGTTTGTTTGTTTTGTATCAGTGCATGCATATCATTTTTCTTTTTACTATATTGTATGCTGCAATTTAGTACATGTGTACTGTGGTAGTTCTGTTAATGAATTGCCTTTATTTTCATTGTACAGTTTCTTGTTTACAGAGATTTTTTCTTCTTTTTCCTCTTTTTTTTTTTTTTTTTTTTAGCGGGGGGGTGGGGTGGGGTGGGAGTCAAACCACAAGAGAAAGTACACGTGTATTATTTAAGATTTTGTTACAGTATTTTCTTCATTCTTTTTTTTTGTTTACATTGTCTTTCTCAGGAGATTACTATTTATCTTTCTTTCGTTTTTTTATATGCCAGTTGCTTTTTGTTGATGTCTGCTTTTTCATGGAAATAATATAGGAATTGAAGGAGGCTTTTTTTTCTTTTCTTTTTTTCTTTTTTTGATTGCTCAGTCAGTCATTGATGATCAAGTCTGTAAAGTTATTGAAAGCATGCACACCCATACTGTTGTATCTGAGGATTTCCTTGCACTTGAAAGGATATGTGTTGCATTCAAACATGGTGACCATCTTTGTGGGTATGTATTTGCATATATATATAAATTTGTGTGTGTGTGTGTGTGTGTGTGTGGTGTGTGTGTGTGTGTGTGTGTGTGGTGTGTGTGTGTGTGTGTGTGTGTGTGTGTGTGTGCGTGCGTGTGGTTGTTGTTGGCTGTTAGCTGATCTCACTTTTTGCAAATAGGTGATGCTACATACAACACACAAAAGGCATTTTCTTTTACTTAACCATTGTTCGAGGGTTTAGGCATAGGTAATGTGTGTTTGTTGTTGTTGTTGTTGTTGTTGTTTACTTCTTGCTGTTGGGGGGCGGGAAGGGGGGGGGGGAGGGGCATGAGTGTCTTTGCTGGTGTAGAAGTGTGTGAGCGTATGCATTTCGTTCTGAAGTACAGGATCCTGTACATGATAACAGTGTACTTTTCTTGTCAGCTGTTATGCAAAAAATTGTATGTAATGTGCGATGCACCGAAAACGCAACAATCAGTGAATCTGTCACTGTGTGTGTGTGTGTGTGTGTGTGCGTGCGTGCGTGCGTGCGTGCGTGCGTGCGTGCGTGCGTGCGTGCGTGCGTGTGTGTGTGCGTGCGTGCTGGCACTCTTGCTCAAATGTTTGTGTAAATGTGAAGAAGTTACAGAACAGAGACGGTTTCAGCATTTGTGAATAGAACATTTTATTGTTTTATTTCAATTCCTCTAATGTTCTGATGAAAGGCCTGCATTTGAGTAGAGTAGAGTTGAACGTTTCGAACAGATTTGCTTGTTTTGTTTTATTGAATGTAATGTGAATCCTGTACATTGTTTTTCTGGCCGAACTGATTCTTTGCCACATGCATGCATCTTCATCTGCTTCAAGTTCTGGTTGTTACCAGTTGCTGGCTGCTACAGCCTGTGCCGCTGGACCCTTCAAGATGGGGACGGTGAGCAAGCTGCCAGACTTTCTGTGTTGGAGGATAGGGTTCAAGTCAAGTCAAAAAACTTCAATCATCCCTCACAGGGCAGTTCAATTGCTTGTAGGTCAGGGTTTTGTGGAGGCAGAAAACCTTTTTTTTTTTTTTTTTGGACGTGTGCATTAGAATGCGGAGATTATATTGTTGTTAGTTGAACTCACACAGAGCGACAGTCGCCACACACATACAGAGTGGCGGTGACCACCCTCACAAATTCACCGCCATAAACACCGCCCCCTCTCTCTCTCTTGCTTCCTCGCCCCCACTCCCCCACACCCGCTCTCGCCCCACACCCTCTTTCTTGCTTCTCCCCCCCACCCCACCCCCCCCCCCTCACCCCCTTTTCACTCCTGTCCTCTCCTCTCTCTCTCATCTCTGTTCTGTTTGCTCTCGCGTCTGTCTTGTCTTCTCTCTCTCTTCTCTCTCTCTCTCTGTCTCTCTCTGTCTGTCTCTCTCTCTCTCTTCCCCTCTCTCTCTCTCTCTCTCTCTCTCTCTCTCTCTCTCTCTCTCTCTCTCTCTCTCCTCTCTCTCTCTCTCTCCTCTCTCTCTCTCTCTCTCTCTCTCTCTCTCTCTCTCTCTCTCTCTCTCCCTCTCCCTCTCTCTCTCTCCCCTCGTTCTCTTGCTCCTCCCCCCTGTCTCTTCTCTCCCCCCGCCCCATCTCTCTTCCTCCCTCTCTGTCTCTCTCGATCTTGGGAGTAGCCACGGTAATATGTGTGTGTGTGGGGGTGGGGGGGTCAGAATGTGTGTGTGTGTGTGTGTGTGTGTGTGTGTGTGTGACTATTTAGGCTTGACACGCTCACGCCCACTGCATCGATTGATGACTAGAGAGTAGCCACAGTCGCTTAAAAATAAATAAAAAATGTTGCTGTGTGTTTTGATGCCATCAGCCGTTAGGCCTTCTCCTAACGAGAGGTAGGATGTTCATCGTGTGCAACGGTCTGAGTGAGTCAGGCGTGCACGAGAAGAAGAGGCAGGCACTGAGGGCGTCCACAGTGACTAGCATGCAGTGACTCGGAAACCTTCACCCCGCCTCGGCCAGGATTCTAACCACGGCAACTTTCTTCTTCTTCTTCTTCTTTTTAATCTTCTCCTCCTCTTCCTCTTCTTCTTCTTCTTCTCCTCCTCCTCCTCTTCCTCCTCCTCCTCTTCTTGTTCTTCTTCTCCTCCTCCTCCTCCTCTTCCTCCTCCTCCTCTTATTTTTCTTCTTCTTCTCCTCCTCCTCCTCCTCTTCTTCCTCTTCTTCTTCTGCTTCTTCTTCTTCTGCCTCCTCCTCTTCTTCCTCTTCCTCTTCTTCTTCTTCTTCTTCTTCTTCTTCTTCTTCTTCTTCTTCTTCTTCCTCCTCCTCCTCTTCTTCTTCCTCCTCGTCTTCTTCCTCCTCCTACTCCTCTTCTTCTTCTTCTCGGTCTTGCGCATTGAGCCATCCGACCACGAACCCCCGTCAGTTTCCACGCCAACGAGAAAAGTGTAAGGAATGAAGAGGCCTTGTTCGCATCTCAGACGGCATGGGTTAGGTTCTAACGTCCTGTCAGGCGCACTGGGTCACCGCGGGACTCGTCAGACTCGCTTGTGTCTGCGTCATCATTGGTGACATACATATACATACATACCCGTACCGTACGTTGGTTGGTCGCTTGAGTGTTGCTTTACGTCCACAGAAACCGTAGGCTTATTAGGGACGGGAGCCCAGGACGGCCACCTCGACTTTCACACAGCTCCTGAGCTCTGTCATGCTGCTTGTTGTTGTTGAAGTGTTGCTTTACGTCCACAGAAACCGTAGGCTTATTAGGGACGGGAGCCCAGGACGGCCACCTCGACTTTCACACAGCTCCTGAACTCTGCACAAGGTGTGCTGGTGATGTGGGGCTTTACCGCTTAATGTCCTCAGAGGTCGGGCTGGCATGTAAATATGTGTGCCTGAAGTGAGTGGAGTACATGCCACTTGGGGTGGGGTGGGGCTAAGGGGAGGGCCATCCTTTTCGAGGATGTCCTTGGTGTGGTTTATATGTACCTTGTACTTGCTGGCATGCCAGATCATCGTAGTCAGCGGAGGCGCTTCAGGTCGGTGTTCATGTGTCGTCCGTAGGTGGCCCAGTGCCGTTGACGGAACATTGAAAGCCAGGAACTAACTGTAATACGTTGGCTATGCTGCACGTGCGGCTTAATGCTGTCGGGCGCTGTATCACAACTTCCGTTCTTACCCTGCGCTTATATTCTTACGATGTGTGCCGTGGTCGTTCTTAACCTGTGCTTTGGCCATGGATAGAAAGTTCCGTCTAATATCGTCTCGCTGTGAACAGACATAAAATAAAACTGATTGATTGATTGGGAAGGAAAGTGATCAATAACTGATGAAAAGAGATTGATTGATTTGGAAGGAAAGTGATCAATAACTGATGAAAAGACAAGCTGCTCTGTGCTTTTATTTAGCATTTACTATCGGATTGTTCCTTTTTTTAATATTAAACGTCTGGGTAGATAGAACTCGTGTATTCCGTACGTATCATCTGTGTAATCAACCGCAATCGATACTACAGCATTGTCGTATTTATTTGCTGCCAAGATCGGTGTTTAACGATGTGATTGTTAATTGATTACTTAACCTATTTATTTGTACACCTGTGTTCACCGGCTTTGCCTGGCTGACTTGATTGTGTTATACTTGTTATCATCGCACGCCTAAAGTGTGATATTTTTGTTATCAGCACACGCCCAGGGCGTGGTGTACTTGTTATTATTGCACGTTCAGAGCGACTGAAGGAGTTGTTTTTATTTATACTCTTGCATGGGTAATTGTCTTGTATTTACGTGTCAATGTGATTCCCAAGTCTTTGGCTGTGTATGACAAAAAACAAACAAACAGCAATACAAAATAAATTAAAAAACAAACAAACGAAAACTCATGTTCGTATTTATTATTGTAATTGGATGTTATTTTATTTGTAATCCATGGCGATTTAAAGTATTCAACAAACTAAACAAATGGTTGACTTTTTGTGTCTCAGTTTTGTTGTTGTTATTGTATCTCTCAGTCTCTGCAGCTGCTGCGGTGTGTGTGTGTGCGTGCGTGCGTGCGTGTGTGTGTGCGTGCGTGCGTGCGTGTGCGTGTGTGTGTGCGTTCGTACGTGCATGTGTGAGTGTATGGGCGCGGGCACACGTTGTGTGTGTGTGTGTGTGTGTGTGTGTGTGTGTGTGTGTGTGTGTGCATTCGTACGTGCATGTGTGTGTTATGATATGTGTTAGTGTATGGGCTCGGGAACACGTTGGTGTGTGTGAGCGTGTTTGTGTTGTGCGTGTACAGGTGTGTGTGTGTGAGAGAGAGAGAGAGAGAGAGAGAGGGGGATCCACACAGAAGAAGAAAGCCCAAGAAGAATGGGCTCAGTGTTACCAACATGTCTTGCTTTTCTTTCGTTTATTTGTACACTACCAACACATTAAACATTATTGTATTGTTAACGTCCCTGCGGCTCGGGCGGTTGTCCGGCGTGTGGATGGACAGCCTGTCGCCCGGCAACGTCAGTGGCGTGTGGTCAACAAAGTCTATGAAGCTGAAATGATATGCACAGTACATAAACACAATTGGTAATGAAGTTTTTTTTTCTCTTTTATTTTCTTTTCTCCTATGGTAAATAATAATAGCAGTCATTTCTATAGCGCCGTTGCTCACCGACAAGGGTGAGCACACCGCCCTTTACAAGATCAACAATAACGTATACATTAACACCTCAAAAATAATAAAAACTGTTAGAATATTTTATTCCTCGCACGCACGCGCGCCAACATGCACGCACGCATACAGGCACGCACGCACGCACACACCACACACGCACGCACGCACATACACCACACACACACACACACACACACACACAGGCACACGCCACACCACACAGACACGGGCGCAACACGATTACAGAGTTCACGATATTTTCTGGATTGTGACTAGATACGCTAATTAACACTATCAGTGACCACCTCTGGCATAATTATACGCCAGCGGGAAGTCAGTCCTGGATGGTGGACTCGGCATCATCTGGACGTGACAAAATAATGAATTTCATTTATTTAACGTATGCACATGTTAAAGACCCCACGGCAGAAGAGAAACGCTGCCAAAAGGAAATTGTGCGGGAATTCTAACAGCATTAGAAATCGGTTGTCATACAGGCAATTGAGTGACCTAGATTTTTTTTAAAGATTTTTTTTTTTTTTTACCTCTTGCTGCAGGAGCTGTTGTTGAACTGGACTGGGCGTAGATGCCTTAACGAAAGAGTGCAGACAAAACAAAAAATCTATCACATCATTTCATGAAGGTGTCGGAAAGAAACACCGAGACCAATAGAAAAAGATAAGTTTTCATTGAGTATATCATGCCGTGAAGAATCAACAGGCAAAACAACAGCAACAACAACAACAACAAACAAAACAAAAAGCAAAAGAAAGACAGAAACCAAAAAACAATACGAAACAAAAACAAAATTGTTTCATCCTAAGTGTACATCAGTAAGATTTGTAACAGAAACAACAAAGTAACATTTTGTCGGAAAGTTTCAGGGAGAATGTAACAAAGAAACAGAACAGAAAACAATAAGCTCAATTTCAATAATGCCTCTCTCCCTCTCTCCTCTCTCTCTCTCTCTCCTCTCACTCCCCCCCCCACCCTCCCCGCCCCGTTTATTTCTTCCTTACTGCGATTCCATGCCCCCACCCCCCACCCTTTGTTTGTATATAGCCATGGCCGATCTACAATAAACAATTTGAGTTATCTAGGCCTTCTCTTCTCTCTCCTCTCTCTCTCTCTCTCTCTCTCTCTCTCTGCGCGTGCGTGCGTGATGAGGGGACAGACGGGATGAGGGGACAGAGAAAGGGGGGACAGACAGAGGATGAGGGGACAGACAGGATGAGGAGACACACAGAGGATGAGGGTCAGACAGAGGATGAGGAGACAAACAGGGGATGAGACAGAGGATGAGGAGACAAACAGGGGATGAGACAGAGGATGAGGGGACAAACAGAGGAGACAGACAGGGGATGAGGGGACAGACAGGGGATGAGACAGAGGATGAGGGGACAAACAGAGGAGACAGAGGATGAGGGGACAGACAGAGGATGAGGGGACAGACAGAGGATGAAACAGGGGGTGAGGGGACAGACGGGGGAAAGGAAAAGGGGACAAAAAGGGGAGGAAAAATGAGGGGACAGACGGGGGAAAAAGGGATGAAAAGAGGTTGAGGGGGACAAAAAACAGGGGTGGGAACAGACAGAGGATGAGGGGACAACAGGGGAGGGGGAGACAGAGGATAAGGGGACAAACAAAAGGGGGGACAAAAAGGATGAGGGGACAGACAAAGGAAAAGGGGACAAAAGGGGGAAAAAGGGAAACAAAAGGGGGAGGGGACAACAGAGGATGAGGAGACAGGGGATTGAGGGCAACACGGGGGGGTTTGAGGGAGGGCAGGGGTTGAGGGGAAAACCAGAAGAGGGGGAAAGGGACCGGGATGGGTAGTTTGAGGGGCCCCAAAACAGAGGTGAGCGAGGTGAAAACACAGCCCCCAAGAGGTTTGAAGACCACAGAGGAGGGTGGGGGGTTCAGACAGGGGGTTTGGGGACAACAGGAGTTGGGGTGCACAAGGCATGGGTGGGGGCACAAGGAGGGGGGACAGAGGATTGGGGGGACAGAGCAGGGAGTGTGAGACATAGCAGGGGGTGAGGGACAGACAGTTGATGTTTGGCAACTGACTAGTGCATGGTGGGTTGGGTTCCACAGCATGGGGTTGGTCAGAGGGTGTAGTGGGCCACAAGCAGGTGGGAGGTCCACAGGATGTGGTGGGTAGTTCCACTATAGTGATGGTGGTGGATCCACGATAGTGCAGGTGTGTGTTCACAAGTGATGGGGTGACACCACAGCAGAGGTTTGGTTCACATTGAGGCATGTTGGTTGGCACATATTAGGCATGGTGAGGTTTGGTGTTCCACGTAGGCATAGTGTGGTGTTTTGGTGTCCACATTAGAGGTGTGTGTTTTGGTGTTCATGATAGCGCATGGTGTGTGTTGTTTGTGTTCCACATTAGTGCATGGGTGTGTGTGTTTGGTGTTCCACTATTAGTGCATGGAGGTGTGTTTGGTGTTCCACATTAGTCATGTGTGTTGTTTATGGTGGTCCACTATTAGTGCATGGTGTGTTTGGGTGTTCCACTATTAGTGCATGGTGTATTGTTTTGGTGTTCCATTATTAGTGCATGGTGTGTGTTGTTTTGGTGTTCCACTATTAGTGCATGGTGTATGTTGTTTTGGTGTTCCACTATTAGTGCATGGTGTGTGTTGTTTTGGTGTTCCACTATTAGTGCATGGTGTGTGTTGTTTTGGTGTTCCACTATTAGTGCATGGTGTGTGTTGTTTGGGTGTTCCACTGTTAGTGCATGGTGTGGGATGTTTTGGTGTTCCACTATTAGTGCATGGTGTGTGTTGTTTGGGTGTTCCACTATTAGTGCATGGTGTGTGTTGTTTTGGTGTTCCACTATTAGTGCATGGTGTGTTGTTTTGGTGTTCCACTATCAGGCAGATTCGTTGGGTTCCACTTTACGTGCATGTGTTGTTGTTTTGGTGTTCCACTATTAGTGCATGGTGGGTGTTTTGGTGTTCCACTGTTAGTGCATGGTGTGTGTTGTTTTGGTGTTCCACTGTTAGTGCATGGTGTGTGTTGTTTTGGTGTTCCACTGTTAGTGAATGGTGTGTGTTGTTTTGGTGTTCCACTATTAGTGCATGGTGTGTTGTTTTGGTGTTCCACTATTATGCATGGTGTGGGTTGTTTGGTGTTCCACTGTTAGTGCATGGTGTGTGTTGTTTGGTGTTCCACTATTAGTGCATGGTGATGGGTTGTTTTGGTGTTCCACTATTAGCATGTGTGTTGTTGGGTGTCCATATTAGTGCATGTGTTTGTTTGGTGTTCCATATTAGGCATGGTGTGTGTTTTGGTGTCCACTATTATGCATGGTGTTGTTGTTTGGTGTTCCACAAGTGCATGGTGGGTTGTTTTGGTTCCACTATTAGTGCATGTGTGTGTTGTTTTGGTTCCACTATTAGTGCATGGTGTGTTGTTTGGTTCCACTTAGCGTGGGTTGTTTTGGTTCCACTATTAGTGCATGGTGTGGGTTGTTTTGGTGTTCCACTATTAGTGCATGGTGTGGGTTGTTTTGGTGTTCCACTATTAGTGCATGGTGTGGGTTGTTTTGGTGTTCCATACTCCGCTGAACTCTGACTGGGACTACAGCATCTTCAGCGTCCGTAGCCTATGATATCTTTTTGCAAGCGGGTGAGGGGTGATGGGACAGACAGAGGATGATGGGACAGACAGAGGATGATGGGACAGACAGAGGATGATGGGACAGAGGAGAGAGACAGAGGATGAGGGGGGAGGGGGTACTCGATTTATAGTCTTTGCACAGAATTTGACTGGGGGGGGGGGGGGGGGGGCGTTTGGCCTAGCGGCAAGGCTTTAGGCTGGTAAACAGACGGACCTCGGTTCGAATCCGCTTCGGCTCTCCTTTCTCTTCAGACACTGTCTTGTGACTTTGTCCCTCACAATTAATTAAACACTAAAATGGCTCTCATCGCTGCCCACCTTAATGCAGGAGTCATTCTGACGATGACAGTGTGGCGATAGGTATATAAACGCCCTCTTCCCCCTACCTCTATATCCCCTTCCCCTCCTAATAATCCTTATGGTTTCTGTGGACGTTAAGCGCCATGTTTACTTACTTACTTTACTTGACTCCGGAGAAATCTCGCGGCGGGCGCAAAGCCTTAGGCGCGCAACGGTCATCCATCCACGTGTTGACCACGCTCAGTCTTGTTTTAACTTGGCACTACGCCACAGACTCAAGCTTTGCATACTGTTATGCTAAAGGCAGTTAACCGACCTGGTAGATGGTTTCATTGGCGTTGTCGGAGGCGCCGTCGCTGAGGACGATGGCGTAGTGGAATTTGTCATTGCGGGCACCGTGGAATGGGGCGTAGGCGTACTCTCGTGCAAACTGAAACACACAGAAAGGTAGGCATGGCATACTCCCAGGCAATCTGAAACACACAGGGTGGTAGGCATATATACTCCCAGACAAACTGAAACACACAGGGTGGTAGGCATGCATACTCCCAGGCAAAATGAAACACACAGGGTGGTAGGCATGGCATACTCCCAGGCAAAATGAAACACACAGGGTGGTAGGCATACTCCCAGGCAAAATGAAACACAGGGTGGTAGGCATATATACTCCCAGGCAAAATGAGACACAGAGGGTGGTAGGTATATATACTTCCAGGCAAAATGAGACACAGAGGGTGGTAGGCGTACTCACAGGCAAAATGAGACACAGAGGGTGGTAGGCGTACTCACAGGCAAAATGAAACGCACAGGGTGGTAGGCATACATACTCCCAGGCAAAATGAAACACACAGAGTGGTAAACGTACTCCCAGGCAAAATGAAACACAGAGGGTGGTAGGCATATATACTCCCAGGCAAAATGAAACACACAGGGTGGTAGGCATACATACTCCCAGGCAAAATGAAACACAGAGGGTGGTAGGCATATATACTCCCAGGCAAAATGAAACACACAGGGTGATAGGCATACATACTCCCAGGCAAAATGAAACACAGAGAGTGGTAAGCGTACTCCCAGGCAAAATGAGACACACAGGGTGGTAGGCGTACTCCCAGGCAAAATGAAACACACAGGGTGGTAGGCGTACTCCCAAACTGAAATATTTCTAAGAGATTAACGCCATAACGAGACCTTTATTTGATTCCTGTAAATGGCGTCGGGTACTGCAAAAGATGGAGGCGACATGGCTGAATGTCAGCTCCCACGTGAACTGTCTGCCATTTTCACAAGTTATACCCACGGCAAGAGCCACAGGTTCCGACAAGTTAGAAAAGAGAAGACAGCGGATGCACCATCTCGCCAATGAAACTTCAAAGATTTCAATCTGAGCCACGTAAGTGGCCACGTTTACCAGCAGTAAAACAGAAATGGGACGTTAAAAAGGAAAAGCCGTTTGTTATGAGCTCTCGCCTGTTCAGTTTGTCTGAGAGTGAGTGGTGCGCTGCGTGCGTGCGTGCGTGGGCGTTGGTGGTGTGTGTGTACGTGGTAGTGTGTGTGGTGTGTGCTGGTGTGTGTGGTGCGTGTGTGAGTGTGTGGTGTGTGTGTGTGTGTGTGTGTGTGGTGTGTGCATGGTGTAGGTGTGTGTGGTGTGTGTGTGTGTGTGTGTGTGTTGTGTGTTGTGTGTTGGTGTGTGTGTGTGTTTGTGTGTGTGTGCAGTTGTGTGGTGGTGTGCGTGACGTGTGTGTGTGTGTGTGTGTGTGTGTGTGTGTGTGTGTGTGTGGTGTGTGTGTGTGGTTGTGTGTGTGTGTGTGTGTGTGTGTTGTGTGTGTGTTGTTGTGTGGTGTGTGTGTGTGTGTGTGGTGGTGGTGTGTGTGCGTGTGTGGTGTGTGCGTGGTGTGGTGTGTGTGTGTGTGTGTGTGTGTGTGTTGTGTGTATGTGTGTGTGTGTGTGTGTGTGGTGTGTGTGGTGTGTGTGTCGTGGTGGTTGTGTGGTGCGGCTGCGTGTGCGTGTGTGTGTGTGTGTGTGTGTGTGTGTGTGTTGTGTGTGTTGTGTGTGCGGAGGTTGTGTGTGTGTGGTGTGGGTGTGGGTGTGGTGTGTTGTGTATTTATTGGTGGTTTGTGTATGTGTGTGTGTGTGTGTGGTGGCGTGCGTGCGTGTGGCGTGGGGTGCGTGCGTGCGTGCGTGTGTGCCGTCGGTGTGTGTGTGTGTGTGTGTGTTTTGTTCTGCTCGTTTTGGTGGGCTTCTTTCTTTCCTTCTTGCTATTGTTCTGGGGACTGGTTGGCTGCTGCTGTTGTTGTTGTGCCAGACCCCTTGATCTTAGAGCTTTGTCTTATTATAATTAATTAGTAGTCATTGTTATATCATCAGTATTTTCTTGGACGACAGTGATCGTATCCAGCAGCAGGCGTGTTACGAAACGTTATACGAAGAGAGAACGTAAATATCTACATACCTTTCGGTGTGTAAAGCGCTTTGAGCTTTGTCACGTTACGGACATTGCGCTATAGAAGCGCTATGCATTCATTATTCTCAATACTATTACTTACTCACTAAGCGCCAACTTTGCTCGCGTACTGCGTTGGATCGCACTGCGTCAGTGACGTACGTACCTTCAGAGCCCCTCCCAAGTTGGAGGAACCGGAAGTGAACTGCAGGGTCTGGAGAGCGAAGACCATCTCCCGCTTGTCGGTGTAGGAGTTGAACCAGAACTCCGCGTTGGGAAGCGAGGCGTAGGTGAGCACGCTGAACTGCATGTTGTCCGGACCCACGGTGAACTCGTTCAGCAGCTTCGTGGCGAAGCTGACCTCGCGGATGAAGTTGCCTTGACCTTCCTGCGTGGAGGCGTCGAGGATGAGCAGCATGTCTGCCGCCTCTGTGTCCGAGCACGCTGTTTAAGACAGACAGACAGACAGACAGACAGACAGACCGTGTCATCGTCATTGTCCTCCTCCTCAACGTCATCAGCTGCAGCAAGCAGCAGAGGTAGCGGCAGAAGCAGAAGCAACATCGCCAGCGTCGTCGTCGTCTTCGTCGTCGTAGTAGTAGTAGTAGTAGTAAATAATAATAACTAGTCTTATATAGCGCTATACCCCGTACAAATTCACGAGCTCGCGGCGCTGACCATAGTCTGCTGGAAGCAGTAACATGATTATTCCGGCTAGGGAAGACGGATTTACTGAAGGAAAGACACTCACACTTCTGTCTAGGATATTCTGGCGGCAAGGGTCACAAGGATAAGCTACACCAAAGATTAAGAATGCACTGCAAAACGATGTGGGAATTTTTGGTAACAGCTTCTTTAAAAGAGAGAGAGAGAGAGAGAGAGAGAGAGAGAGAGAGAGAGAGAGAGAGAGAGAGAGAGAGAGAGAGAGAGAGAGAGAGAGAGAGAGAGAGAGCAGGAACAAACAGAATAGTCATTGTACACACACACTACACCACACACACACACACACACACACACACACACAACAGAGTTTGTTCGGACACATACTGGTGAAATTCCAACAACGTAATTTGTAGCCTGCAAAGCAATACTCTAGCTAGCTGTCACTGCTAACATTCTCTGGGGAAAGCAAACACTTTTCCACGCCTGCCCCCACCGCCCAACAAACACACAACAGCAACAACCTAGCTGTCTACAACCTCGCCACTACAGCACACTCTCGCAGAGGGTGGCGAAAACCACGCACTGAGATCGTTGCTTCGAACGTTAAAGTCTTCGTGTCCACATTTCACCAACAGAATAAGGCTTAATTAACGGTAGGTTGGTTGCTGTGTTGCTTAATGTCCTCGGATGTCGGTTGACATATTAGGGACAATTAACGGTAGGTTGATGTTGATCACTTTTATACAGCGCTGTTCTCCGCTGTCGAGCAGACTCACTGCGCTCGCGTGGGATTCTACATGAGTGAATAGCTGTTTATAGCGCGTTTTTGAATATCCACCGAAGTGGTGTACTTACGGCGCGGGCATGGCTGGTGCCACATGAAACTGCTGCCGTCTCGGCGCAAGTGCTGTGTACATCATACAACCAGGCACCATGTCACTTCATGCAAATTAAGCCACATACGTAAGGCGCATGCGTGTTTAGCTGTAACCTGCCACGTGCGCTTTTGGCAGAGTGACCGGGATCTTTTTACGTGCTACTGCGGTAACACAGGGGTGGAACGGATACCGAAATTAGACTGAGTCAGCACAGAAAGTTGACCCTGGAGAAGAAAATAAATTCTCCCGCCGTTCCTGCAGGGATTCGGATTCGAACCCGCGACCTGCGGCTGGAGGAAGGCTAGGTTGTGTAAACCAGAGCTTGGGGCTTGTTAAGTTGCTACAGCTGCAGACCTTCGCAGGCGGTGGCGACGAGTTCGTCCTCGATGGACTGAAGCGCGCTGAAAGAGGCCACGGCGAACGAGTGCTGAACGTCACTGGCCACCAGCTCCAACTCGTTGTGGTTGACGCCGCCGCCCACCCCGATGGTGATGATGTCCACCCCCATCTGCTTCAGCAGGGAGGCCTGCGCGTCACAAACACCGGCTTCAATACGTTGTCGTCGTTACGGTGTCGTCGTACCGGTCGTCACCGCTTTCAGCATCGTTGTCATCACCGTAGTTATTGCTGTCGTCACCAGGGTAATTAGTTATTCTCGTCTCGTCGTCACCAGGGTAATGAATTATTCTCGTCTCGTCGGCAACAGGGTAATGAATTATTCTCGTCTCGTCGTCAACAGGGTAATGAATTATTCTCGTCTCGTCGGCACCAGGGTAATGAATTATTCTCGTCTCGTCGTCACCAGGGTAATGAATTATTCTCGTCTCGTCGGCACCAGGGTAATTAATTATTCTCGTCTCGTCGTCACCAGGGTAATTAATTATTCTCGTCATTCTCGTCGTCATCACCACCATCGGCAGCAGTAGTGTCGTCGTTGTACATTTTTAATCTTCGTCCCCTTCCTCCTCGTCAGCATAAGTTTGAGAAGCAGTATCTTCACAATTTTCACTGGCCTCATCTCCATGGTAGTCATTATTGCCTACGTCGTCATAACATCATAACTACCACCACCACCAGCATCATCATCACTGTCATCACTATCATCACATCATCACCGCCGCCACCATCATTGGCGTTGTACTCACCATCTTTTTCATCGACCGCACAGATGCAGTACGCAACAGCACGGCGGCAGCACGTTACAGTACGTGACAGCATGTGGCATTACGTGACAGCTCGTGGCCGTTCGTGACAGCACGTGGCAGTACGTGACAGCATGAAGCAGTACATGTAACATGACAGCACGTGGCAGTACGCGACAGCACTTCGCAGTGCATGACAGCACGGCAACTGTACGTGACAGCACGTGAA
>JABMCL010000196.1:357500-362500 GCA_018857735.1 Alviniconcha marisindica
GTCATGCCATACTATAGTATAATCTATCTTTATACGTTATGATGATCGTTATTATTACCACGACACAAGGATTAGGACCATAATTCAGTTGACGAAAAAGGGAAAGAACCAGATAAAAAATCAAAATGAAAAACAAATCGATCCTTTTTTCAAAATAAACACCACCATCAAAACCGGCCAACAGATGTTATCCGTTAAGAGACGATATGCTTAAATTCACCAAGGAACAATATAATGTTCATAAATGTCAAACTGCCTAGAAATGCACCAAAGCGTTCAAAAAAGATCCAAACACATAAAAGGTTCAAAAGAACCCTATTTATTAGGACTAAAAACACAATCTGCAAAATTTCGGGGTAATCCCCTTTATCAAGCTACAAAACGACACTTAAACGAGAGTTAAACGATGAAAAACGATGAAAAATGAGATGAAAAGCTAAATCACTTATTGTTTTGGGCTGAGCTATGTTGTTTTCCTGTCCATTGCTTGGAAGATCGGAAAGAAGAAGAAGAAAAACTGGATACTAGCTAGACCATCAAAGGACACGCACTTTCAGTGAATAATTCCAAGTGAACTGACCAGCGAGGACACACGTTGTGTTGTTTATTCTGATTGTTTACGTGGGCTGCGCTCCCTGGCTAAGGGCGGGAAGTCTTGATCTTGATCATATAAGTAAGTAAGTAAGTAAGTAAACGTGGTGCTTAACGTCCGCAGAAACCATAAGGCTTATTAGGGACGGGGAGAAGGGTGGGGGTGGTGGGTGGGGAGGGGGTATGGAGGTGGGGGGAGAGGGAGATTATATACCTATCGCTACACTGTCACCACCAGAATGATACCTGCATTAAGATGGGCAGCGATGAGAGCCATTTTAATGTTTCAGTAGGAAGTGATGGACAAAGTCACAGACAGTGTCCACAAACCACAACCTTTTTGAAGAGAAAGGAAAGCCGAAGCGGTATCGAACCGAGGTCCTTCCGCTTACCAGTTTAACGGCTTACCGCTAGGCCGAACCGGCTCACCTTGATCATATAAATGGTAGGACCTCACTTTAGGTAAAACAGAGTCCAGGTGAGATCAAGAGGAGGGAGGTGAGCTGGACTCTCACGAAGAGTTGGACTATCATTTTCGGGTCCAGGCGAGATCAAGAGGAGGGAGGTGGTGCTGGACCCCCAAGAGAGCCCAGGAAAGATCAAGAGTAGGGAGGTGGAGCTGGGCTCAGAAAGTTGGACTACCTTTACTTCAGTTGTTTCTCAGCAGATGTGCTACGGACATTGTCTTTGTGACTTTGCCCCGCAAAGCAACTGAAACAGCAATGGGCGGAGTACTCTAGTTGCTTCGCAATGGCAAGGTCCCCACTGCCTTAACCTAGCTCTGGTTCTGGCGGTGGCCCACGGCCTCCTCGGTCTTTTGAGGGTCGGATTGCGCGAACGAGCCACTCACTCCCCCCTCCCTTTCCACGTCCCTAATAAGCTATATGGTTTCTGTGGACGTTACAGCACCATGTTTACATAGGTAAAATTCAGAGCTCAGGAGCTGTGTGAAAATCGAAGCGGCCATCCTCGGCTCCCCGTCCCTAATAAGCCTGATGGTTTCTGTGGACGTAAAGCAACATGTTTATACTTAGGTAAAGTTCAGAGCTCAGGAGCTGTGTGAAAGACGAGGTGGCCGTCCTGGGCCCCCCGTCCCTAACAGTCCTTATGGTCTCTGTGGACGTAAAGCCACTCTGAACTTAGGTAAAATGAATGTGACGGGAGGGGAATGTGCACGTGGGAGTTAAGTAGTGCTTGCACGGGCTGGCTTTCAGTCGTATGAAGTCGGCAGGTGTAGGGGCCAACTCAAAATGACTGAGTTCGCCATTTCGGACGCTCACAGTCAAAGGACAGGTGGGTCCCTCACTGCATACTATACTCTTTGATCAGTCGCAACAACAACAAAAACAAAATACGAAACAAAACGAAACAAACAGAAGAAAAAAACACACACACACACACACACACACACACACACACACACACACACACACACACACACACACACACACACACACACACCACACACAAAACAACAAACAAAGAACAGGAAAAAACTAAAACAAAACAAAGCCAACACGTTACATTCGAAGTCGGAGAAAGCCCACTCAGAAATCGGCCGGGAAGTGACATGTTCGATGTTTCGCGACTTCTTGCGCGAAAGATTAAGAGGGGCATTCACTGAACTGCCCAATATTACAGGCTGTCCAGAACCCGCCAGGAACAGAAGATTACAGGCACCTTGTCAAGAAACGCTCATCCGCTAACTTTAGTCTGAGCTTATTGCTGAATCACGTGCTGACAGATCCTTGGCCTAAAAGAGTGGAAATTAACGGTTCACGCGAGCTGATTTCTACCGTACGAAAGTGCCGGCAGTGCCAAATCTTCGTCGACTTTCGCCCATAATCTTGCACCGAGGAAAAATCACCACCACTACTACATTCCTAAATAGCTGTGCGCGTCTGCACTGATTTCTCTTTAATTACGGTTGCCACGTCGGTTGCTTGCCAGCCATAGAGAGAGAAGATAGATAGAAGAAGAGAGAGAGAGAGAGAGAGAGAGAGAGAGAGAGAGAGAGAGAGAGAGAGAGAGAGAGAGAGAGGGGGAGAGAGAGAGAGAGAGGGGAGAGAGGAGAGAAAGAGAGGAGAGAGAGAGAGGGAGAGGAGGGAGAGAGAGAGGGGAGAGAGAGGGAGAAGGAGGGGGAAGAGGGGAGAAGGAGACAGGGAGAGAGAGAGAGAGAGGGAGGAGAAAGGAGAGAGAGAGGGGGGAAGGGGAAAGAAGAGAGAGGGAGAGAGAGAGAGAGAGAGAGAGGAGGAAAAGAGAGAGAGAGGAGGGGGGGGGGGTACGGGGAAGGGAAGGGGAAGAATGACAGTTACACCACTTCAGAATACTCGGCACCCCACCAACGAGCAAAATGTTCTGTCCACTGTAAGGCCATTGTGGACTTCAGCCGCTGAGGAATGATGCAAACCAGCAGCGCTCAGTGACCTAATTCAGCCTTGGTCCTCATCTCGAAGAGATTAGCGTACGCTGCGCTGGTAGTGCCATTAATCCTGTGGAAATAGCTCAGCCTGGGTTTCGATTTCCGGTCGAGAGAGGGACATTTTCAATGCGGTTAGAGTCAGGACTTACGCAGTGTCCTCCTCGCTTTAGACTGCACTACAGCACGCTATAACACCATTTGCGAATGTGAAAAAAGAAAAAAAGAAAGAAAAAAAAGAAAGAAAGAAAGGAAGCAAACTAAACATGTCCTCATTTGAGCAAAAGTAGACCTGACAGCCGATGGCAAGCAGAACAGGGATACCGCACTATAGTAGTAGAATAGTCATGTTAGACTGACGATTGACGACAGTGGCTGCTCGCAACGGAAATTCAAAATGAAGCCAGTTACGCTATAGCTGTGTCGTGCATAACGTGTAGCCTATAAAGCTGTAACATGTGGTACGGTTTAAGTGCGGGGTGGCTGTCTGATTAGGTTTGAGTGGGGGTGGGATGGCTGTCTGATTAACATTGGGTGGGGGTGGCTGTCTGATTAGGTTTGAGTGGGGGTGGGGGTGGCTGTCTGATTAACATTGGGTGGGGGTGGCTGTCTGATTAACACTGGGTGGGGGTGGCTGTCTGATTAACATTGGGTAGGGGTGGCTGTCTGATAAGGTTTGAGTGTGGGTTAGGGGTAGCTGTCTGATTAGGTTTGAGTGTGGGTGGGATAGCTGTCTGATTAGGTTTGAGTGTGGGTGGGGGTGGCTGTCTGATTAGGTTTGAGGGGGTGGCTGTCTGATTAGGTTTGAAGGGGTGGCTGTCTAATTTGAGTGTGCGTGGGGGTAGCTGTCTGATTAGGTTTGAGTGGGGGTGGGGTAGCTGTCTGATTAGGTGTTTGAGTGGGGGTGGCTGATTAGGTTTGAGTGGGGGGTCGGGGGTCGGGCTATCTAATTAGGTTTGAGAGGGGGATGGCAGTCTGATTAGATTTGAATGGGGTTGGGGGTGGCTGTCTGCGAGGATCTGGTGCTGAATGGTCCCGTAAGGGATGATTCAAGTATTTTTATTTAACTGGTGTTATTTGACATGCCTTTTATACGTTTCGAAATTAATGAGCCTTTTAGTAGTTCATTGAACTGCTCCCTAAGTATTCTGATTTAACTAGCGTAGCCACGTACCGCCACAGGCCTCTGTGAGGATCTGGTGCTGAATAGTCCCGTAAGGGATGATACAAGTATTTTGATTTAACTAGCGTTATTTGACATGCCTTTTATACGTTTCGAAATTAATGAGCCTTTAGTAGTTAGTTGAACTGCCCTGTGAGGAATGATTCAAATATTTGGATTTAACTAGCGTATAGCCACGTACCGCCACAGGCCTCTGTGAAGATCTGGTGCTGAATGGTCCTGTGAGGAATGATTCAAGTATTTGGATTTATCTAGCGTAGCCACGTACCGCCACAGGCCTCTGCAAGGATCTGGTGCTGAATAGTCCTGTGAGGAATGATTCGTAATTGGATTTACTAGCGTTAGCCAGTACCGCCACAGGCCTCTGCGGATCTGGTGCTGAATGGTCCTGTGAGGAATGATTCAAGTATTTGGATTTATCTAGCGTAGCCACGTACCGCCACAGGCCTCTGCAAGGATCTGGTGCTGAATGGCGGCCAGAAAGTCGAAGGACTTCACGTTAAACACATGCGCCGTGTCGGTAGCGATCTGACGAAGCTCGTAGGCGTCAGCGTTACCGATACCGATGGCGATGACGATGGCACCCGTAGCCTTCAGTAACGCGGCCTCGTGCACTGTCTCCGATCTGCACGTGCGCAATTGATCGCTGTATAGTAAAGTGTACTTTTCTACTCCGGGGATCTCTCATTTCCGAGGTTGGATTACAACAAAAAGGCTCTGTACCATTTATAAACGACGAGAACGTCGGAATATAGCTTTATATGTTTCGCCTGCTGTCAGGATTAAAACAAAATCATGCTTATTAAT
>JABMCL010000196.1:367500-385000 GCA_018857735.1 Alviniconcha marisindica
AAACAAACCCCTGGACAACAGACGCCTGGACGCTGACAACAGACCCCTGGACGATAACAACAGACGCCTGGACGCTGACAACAGACCCCTGGACGCTAAAAAAAGACCCCTGGACAACAGATGCCTGGACGCTGACAACAGACCCCTGGACGCTAAAAACTGACCCCTGGACAACAGATGCCTGGACGCTGACAACAGACCCCTGGACGATAACAACAGACGCCTGGACGCTGACAACAGACCCCTGGACGCTAACAACAGACCCCTGTACGCTAAAAACAGACCCCTGGACAGGCTTGTAATGCAACACTTACTGACAGGTGCCTGTGGAACTGCGCCGATGACTGAAACACAAAAGATAATCATGTGTAACCTTTTACTTTCATCATTGACTGGATCGGCACTGTGTTGGATGATGTACTGTGATTTTGTTGTTGCTGTTGCTGTTGTTGTGTCTTGTGTGTGTGTGTGTGTGTGTGTGTGTGTGTGTGTGTGTGTGTGTGTGTGTGTGTGTGTGTGTGTGTGTGTGTGTGTGTGTGTGTGTGTGTGGTTGGTGTGTGTGTGTGTGTGTGTGTGTGTGTGTGTGTGTGTGTGTGTGTGTGTGTGTGTGTGTGTGTGTGTGTGTGTGTGTGTGTGTGTGTGTGTTTTGTGTGAGTGTGTGTGTGTGTCGTGCGTGCGCGTGTGTGGGTGTGCGTGCGTGCGTGCGTGCGTGGTGGATGTGTGTGTGTGTGTGTGTGTGTGTGTGTGTGTGTGTGTGTGTGTGTGTGTGTGTGTGTGTGTGTGTGTGTGTGTGTGTGTGGTGTGTGTGTGTGTGTGTGTGTGTGTGTGTGTGTGTGTGTGTGTGTGTGTGTGTGTGTGTGTGTGTGTGTGTGTGTGTGTGTGTGTGTGTGTGTGTGTGTGTGTGTGTGTGTGTGTGTGTGTGTGTGTGTGTTGTTTAGATATGGCTTAAAAACACGAGTAGGCAACTTGTCTGTCTCTGGCAGATTTTTTGGTAGAAGGTCACCAAAGTTTAGGACAGCTGGATGTAACAGCTGGATGTTGGACAATATAGGGTGTCAAAGTTCTACACATTTATAACGCTGTCCAAGTTGGAAACGATGGAAACCAGATCCCACCCCGACCCCTCCTCCCCAACCCAACACCCCCCTCGCTAGACCCCCCTCCCCATTACTCAGACCGACAGACTGACAAAAGCTCGCAGGTGACAGTAAGACTTATTGACGTCCTGGACGTAGGCCAGCAAGTAAGTAACTTGGTGTTTTACGCCCAGTCAACTATTGCGGTTCTATCAGGGCGAACGTAGGCCAGCAGGGCTTCAAAGTCACTGATATTCTGTCCTCCACCCAGGAGCTGATGGAAACCAAGTCCCCGCACCACACACACACACACACACACACACACACACACACACCCCGCACCCGACTCCACCGTCCCTTCTACACAGAATAAGAAACTATTCCGCAGACCAAAGTGATGAATGTTCCCAACGACAGCAGGAATTCCTGGCATCCTTGGAGTGGGACAGCAGGGTGTCCAAGACCACACGACGGTGATGGTGTTCTCCACGTTGGATGCCATGGAAACCAGCCTCCCCCTTCCCAATGTGTACATTCTCTGTCTGTCCCTGTCTCTCTGTCTCTCTGTCTGCCTGCCTGTCTGTCTGTCTATCTGCCTGTCTGTCTGTCTGTCGCTGTCTCTCTCTGTCTGTCTGTCTGCCTTCCTGCCTGCCTGCCTGCCTGTCCCTGTCTGTCTGTCTGCCTGTCTGTCTGTCTATTTGTCTGTCTGTCCGTCTTCTCTCTTTCTCTCTGTCTCCGTCTCTCTGTCTCTCTGTCTCTGTCTCTCTGTCTCTGTCTGCCTGTCTGTCTGTCTGTCTGTATCTCTCTCTCTCTCACTCACTCTCTCACATGTTTGCAACTGACGGAATTGACAGAAACAGCAGGATTGTTTTGGACGATGTGAATGTGGGAGAGCAGAGCACAAAAGACGGACAGAGTGATAACGCTCTCTGTGTTGGCAGCGATGGAAACCGAACACACACACACACACACACACACACACACACACACACACACACACACACACACACACACACACACACACACACACACACACACACACACACACACTCACACACACACACACGCATGCCTTCAACTGGAAGATGACTGCCAAGGCTCACACTAACACTAGGAGTTCTTGACATTGTGGATGTGGGAAATCAGGTCGCTGAAGACGGACATGATGATGACGTTCTCTGCATTAACAGCCAACGACAACCCCCAACCCCCCAGCCAACTACCCCCCCCCCCCTCCCACCAACATGCCGTTCTAACAGGCAGCTAGCTTCCCAAGGCAGTAGTTCTTGACGTTGTGGATGTGGGAGATCAGGTCGCTGAAGACGAACACGGTGATGACGCCCTCTACGTTAATAGTCAATGATAATTAACTCCCGCCCCGCCAGCTCCCCCCACCCACCCACCCCACCCCCACACGCACACCCCCATGCCGTTCTAACTGGCAGCTACCAAAGCTTCCAAAGGCTCACTCACAATAGCAGTAGGAGTTCTTGACGTTCTGGATGTGGGAGAGCAGGTCGTTGAAGGCGGACACGGTGATGACGCTCTCCGAGTTGGAGGCGATGGCGTGCAGCTCCTGGGAGCCCAGGGACGACCCGATACCCACTGCGATAGCGTGGACCCCAGACTGCTTCAGGCGCGCCGCCTCAACCTGTGTGTCGCTCGGGTCAGTGGACTTGCCGTCCGTCAGCAGCACCAGCACCTGGCGACCGCAATGAGGGTAAGTGGGTATGGAGATGAGCTCTGTTAGCAACATCAGCATCTTGGGACCGCAATGAGGGTAAGTGGGTATGGAGATGAGCTCTGTTAGCAACATCAGCATCTTGGGACCGCAATGAGGGTAAGTGGGTATGGAGATGAGTCTGTTAGCAACATCAGCATCTTGGGACCGCAATGAGGGTAAGTGGGTATGGAGATGAGCTCTGTTAGCAACATCAGCATCTTGGGACCGCAATGAGGGTAAGTGGGTATGGAGAGAGTTCTGTTACAACATCAGCATCTTGGGACCGCAATGAGGGTAAGTGGGTATGGAGATGAGTTCTGTTAGCAACATCAGCATCTTGGGACCGCAATGAGGGTAAGTGGGTATGGAGATGAGTTCGTTAGCAACATCAGCATCTTGGGACGCAATAGAAAGGGGATAAAGATGGGTTGTCTTAGCAACACCAGTACCTGGGACCATTATAAAGGTAAGCGGGTATAGAGATGGGTTCTGTCAGCAACACCAGCATCTCGGGACCGCAATAAGGGTGGGGGTAAACGGGTATAGAGATGGGTTCTGTCACCAACACCAGCATCTGGGGAACGCAGTAAGGGTGGGGGTAAGCGAGTATAGAGATGGGTTCCGTCAGCAACGCCATGGGGCCGTAATAAGGGTAGGGGTAAGCGGGTATAGAGATGGGTTCTGTCACCAACACCAGCATCTGGGGAACGCAATAAGGGTAGGGGTAAGCGGGTATGGAGATGAGTTCTGTCACCAGTATCAGCACCTGAGGAACGCAATACGGGTAAGTGGGTATAGAGATGGGTTCTGTCAACAACAACACCATGTGGGAACTGCAATAAGGGTGGGGGTAAGTAGGTATAGAGATGGATTCTGTCACCAGCATCAGCACCTGGGGACCGCAATAAGGGTGGCGGTAAGCGGGTATAGAGGAGGATTCCGTCCGCAACACCATGGCGCCGCAATAAGGGTAGGGGTAAGCGGGTATAGAGATGGGTTCTGTCAGCAACACCAGTACCTGGGACCACTATAAAGGTAACCGGATATAGAGATGGGTTCTGTCAGCAACACCAGTACCTGGGACCACTATAAAGGTAACCGGGTATAGAGATGGGTTCTGTCAGCAACACCAGCATCTAGGGACCGCAATAATGGTAAGTGGGTATAGAGATGGGCTCTGTCACCAGCATCAGCACCTGGGAATCACAATAAGGGTGGCGGTAAGCGGGTATAGAGATGGATTCCGTCAGCAACACCAGCACCTGGTACCGCAGTAAGTTCCTCACTGCTGACCTCACTGTCCATATTAATTATGCACAATCTGTGAGTTGATGACAGCTAGTGTATCAGCGTTAAGTATAGGTTCCTAGCTCTTTGCACAGATCCTGGGATGGGGGTCCTGTCAGTACCTTTCCGGGGACCAGCGTTACGTTTAGGCTCTGCCCTCTTTCCAACTACCTGACATTTCGGACATCGCCGGCAGGTAACTTATCTTTTTGAAGATAACTATGCGTTACACAAGTATAACGAATAATTGTATTTTTATTTTTATATAAGCTGATAGAGTTGGAGAAAGACAGACTTCCAGAGCGACCTCCCAAAAATAACAACAACAACAACAACAAACAAACAAACAAACAACAACAGCAAAACACCACCACCAACAGCAACAAACAAGCAACAGCAACTAACACACCCACACACACACACACACACACACACACACACACACACACACACACACACACACACACACACACACACACACACACACACAACACACACACACACAACACACACACACACACACACACCACACACACACACACACACACACACACACACACACCACACACACCACAACACAACGCACGCACGCACACACACACACACACCATACACACACGCACCACACACACACTACACACACACACACACGCACGCACGCACACACACACCACACCACACACACACACACACACACACACACACACACACACACACACACACACACACACACACACACACACACCCCACACACACACACCACACCACACACCACACACACACACACACACACACACACACGCATACACACACACGCATAACAACAACACCACACACACACACACACACACACACACACACACACACACACAAACACGAGTACCGCCTGACCTTCCCTCGTCCTGCCGCACTAACCTTGGGTACACCCGCACGGGCGCCGAACGCCGTCGTGAAGAACATGGAGCGCATGTACTCCAGTCCCCGCTGCGTGTAGGTGGCGCCACTAGTGTAAGGCACGTGCGACAGTGCACTGATGACGCTGCTCTTGTCGTCGTACTGGTTCAGGAAGAACTGGCGGTGCACGTTGGTGTCAAACGTGACGAGTCCTACCTGCGGTCGTAACAGACAGGTTGCCGTCAGTACACAGCACTGCGTGCGTGAGTGGAGAGAGAGAGAGAGAGAGAGAGAGAGAGAGAGAGAGAGAGAGAGAGAGAGAGAGAGAGAGAGAGAGAGAGAGAGAGAGAGAGACGAGACAAGACAGACAGACAGACAGAGAGATAGGCAGAGAGAAGAGAGGAGAGGAGAGAGAGAGAGGAGAGAGGAAGAGAGAGAGAGAGAGAGAGAGAGAGAGTGACAGACAGACAGACAGACAGACAGACAGACAGACAGACAGACAGAGAGACGGAGACAGAGACAGACAGATAGAGACGGGGGATGGGGAGAAGAGGGGGAGACAAAAGAGAGATAGAGAGAGAGAGAAAGGGGGGGGGGGGGGGGGGGCGCACCCACAGACGCATGCACTCTCACACACACGCATACAAGCACACACACAGAGATGCAGACAGACACACATACAGGCTCGCATTCACGTACGCACCCACGCACGCACCCACACATACACGCACACACAGACACAAACATACACAAATGCTTGCGCGAGCGCACACACAGACCCACGCTCACACTTAGGCACACGCACACACGCACGTTCGCATTCACGCGCGCGCGCCGCGCACACACACACACACACCACACACACCCACACACACACACACACACACACACACACACACACACACACACATCCTCTCTCATCCTCTCTCTATCTCACACACACACACACACACACACACACACACACACACACACACACACACCACACACACACACACACACACACAACACACACACACACACACACACACACACACACACACACACACACACACACACACACACCACACACACACACACACACACACACACACACACACACACACACACACACACACACACACCGCTATGCAAGGATTAAGTGCCCATGACACTGGCACCCCGGTCTCTCTGACCTGAGCCGCTGTAGGGCCGACTTGGAGCTGGTTGACGAAGGCCTTGACGAAGTTCACCTGCTTCTGAAAGTTGCTTCTGCCCTCGCTGGCACTGGAGTCCAGCAGAAAGCCGATGTCCACCTTCCTCTCCTCGCACGCTGAGTATCAGTTTAAATAAAAATAATTAAAGTATTTTTAAAGCGCAAAATCGTGTCCCTAGATACTATTCTATGCGTCCGCCCCACCCCCCACATACACACACGCACACACACGCACACACACGCACGCACACACACACACACACACACACACACACACACACACACACACACACACACACACACACACACACACACACACACACACACACACACACACACACACACACACACACACACACACACACACCCACGCACACACACACACACACACACACACACACACACACACACACACACACACACACACACACACAAAACCACAAAAAACAAACAAACAAACAAACAAAAACAAAAAAACAAAACGCTTATTCATTAGGACACAAACACACAATTGCAAATTTTCGGGGTAATCCCTTTTGTCAAGCTACAAAACGACACTTAAACAAAAGTTAAATTTTGTCGCTGATCAGTTTTTCAACATGTAGGTTTGCACGTGAAAACAATGTACAACTTACTTCCTCACCGCTTGTCGGTGACGTCTCTTGCATGAGCGTATCTCCAGTTTGTTCAAGCTGTTTCCCTGTATTGATTTTGCGGTGCGTAAGAACACTTGTTTGCCGTCGCTGATCAGTTTTTCGATATGTAGGTTTGCACGTGAAAACAATATACAACAATTTTCTCACCGATTCGACTCTCTTGCATAAGCGTAAGCCAGTTTGTTCAAGCCGTTTCCCAGTATTGATTTTGCGGTGCGCAGGAACACTTGTTTGCTGTCGCTGATCAGTCTTTCGATGTGCAGGTTTGCACGTGAGAACAAGGGACATTATGTCCCGTTTTTGTTTAGAAATACAATGATGTTTTGTCAGATAGACCCTCTGGTATGTGGGCGTTTTGCTAAATCATTCATCGCTGGACAAATAAAATCGGACCCGGGGGGATGGGGGCGCCAAGAAAAAGGTCAAACTCGAAATCAAGAGTTATTAATGTAGAAAACATTGGAAGCAGCAGCAGCAACAACAAACAATAAAAACAAAAAACAAAAAAAAGGGGGGGGGGGGGGGGGGAAGCAACAACAGCATCAACATCAACTAGAAACAATAACATAAGCAGACGGGGGAAAACCCACAACAACAACAACAACAACAACATAAGATCCCTCAGAAAACGCAGAAGGAATAATAATAATGGATACTTAGAGTGCCTAACTCGCACAGGACCTAAGCACCTGCACATTCTTTACATGTACATATTGATATTGTCAAAATTCAATGCATACAACACGCACGCACGCACGCACGCACGCACGCACGCACGCACGCACACACACACGGACGCGCACGCACGCACACACGCACACAAAAAGGAAGGAAAGATATCATGGAGTAAAAATCGTTGAGAACCAAGAATTACTGACAAGACAAAGAATTCAGTACAACAGAGGGGATGGGAGGCCGGGGCGGTGGGGGGGGGGGGGGGGGGGGGAAACGGGGAAGAGGACGAGAAGAGAATTATGACATTCTCACGTTTGACAGTGGTGGTTGGCATTGGAGTTGTAGTGGTTGTCATCGTTGTAGTGGTGGTTGTCATCGTAGTCGTTGTCGTCGGTTCTGGTGTTGTAGTTGTAGTTGGTTCGGTTGTTGTAGTTGTAGTTGGTTCGGTTGTTGTAGTTGTAGTTGGTTCGGTTGTTGTAGTTGTAGTTGGTTCGGTTGTTGTAGTTGTAGTTGGTTCGGTTGTTGTAGTTGGCTCGGGTGTTGTCGTTGTAGTTGTCTGGGGCGTAGTCGTTGTTTCCACTGGTTCCTCTGTTATCACCGGTGGAATAGTTGTCTGCCTCGTTGTCACCGGTTCTTCTGTTATGATGGGTGGCAAGGTCGTCGATGTCACTGGTTCTTCAGTGATTACGGGTGGAAGGGTAGTTTGCTGCGTTGTCATCGGCTCTTCTGTTATTACGGGTAGAAGAGTGGTGGCTGGCTCTTCTGTTATTACGGGTGGAAGAGTGGAGGCTGGCTCTTCTGTTATTACGGATGGAAGAATGGTGGCTGGCTCTTCTGTTATTACGGGTGGAAGAGTGGTGGCTGGCTCTTCTGTTATTACGGATGGAAGAGTGGTGGCTGGCTCTTCTGTCATTACGGGTGGAAGAGTTGTGGCTGGCTCTTCTGTCATTACGGGTGGAAGGGTGGTGGCTGGCTCTTCTGTCATTACAGGTGGAAGGGTGGTGGCTGGCTCTTCTGTTATTACGGGTGGGAGAGTGGTGGATGGCTCTTCACTTATTAGGGGTGGATGTGAGCTTTGCTGCGTTGTCATCGGTTCCTCAGTTGTGATGGGTAGGGCAGTGGTCACAGGTTCGCTGGTTATTACGGGTGGGTTGGTGCTTTGTTCTGTAGTCATTGAGACGTCTGTCACTACGGGTGGCAGGGTGGAGGCTGAGGAAATACATTTATTCACAGTTACTTTGGAGCTGAACGTACACTGAACGCTAATTTCAACTATCTTTGTCTTTAAACAAATAAATAAATAGAGTTGACTGCTATTGATCTGATGGTAAAAAAAGAAGCAAATATATAATATGTTAGAACAGATCTAAGGAAATGTACTCACCAATACGACGAAAAACAAGGAAACAATAATACACGAGCACTTTCGACAAAAATTGTCTTCTTCGGGTGCAGTACACGAAAGCGCTCGTGTATTACTGCTTCTTTGTTTTTCGTCGTATTGGTGAGTACATTTCCCTAGATCTGTTCTATTTTGTCATCCTCACCAGCAGATGTTCACTCATTCCTCACAATTATTATAGGTTATAAGGAGCGCTTGTACTTTTGAAACAGATCTCTTTGACTAGACAACGAACAAAATTAATGGTCAATAAAATAAAATAAAATCTTCATTGCATAGTCGAACGAATCTGCATCAGTATTTTGCGAGTTGATGTTACTGCCCCATTTAGGGACTGGTTGACCGTGTGAGGTTTTCTCTGAGTACTCGGTTTGCTCCATCCTCCCTCACGTAACAGCCCACTTGGCTGTATTTTCCTACCTTTCAAAATTCGCGTTTATAGTTTACTGACGGAAAGAGGTATGTTGGCACGGTATGTGTAAGCAGGAGAGTGGTCATGTGCAAAGTACATTTATGTAAAACAGCGCCATTTTTGCAGAAGTTTTCAAACCTCCAGCCCTGCGACGCTTCGAACAGATCTGAGCTGCTAATGACGACGACGATCATGACAAAATTATTATTACGAGCGAAATGTCTGCGTGCCAGTTTGCTGGGCTGTCAATGAAAGCCAAGCACATAAAAGGTTCCAAATAACGCCTTTTTATTATGACACAGACACACAACCTGCAAATTTTCGGGGTAATCCCCTTTGTCAAGCTACAAAACGACACTTAAACAACAGTTAAACGGTTAGAAACGTAAAAACGATGAAAAATGAGATGAGAAGCGAAATAACTTATCTTATTTTGTTTGGGCTGTTGTGTTCTTGTCCAGTACTTGGAAGAATAAGACATACACACACACACACACACACACACACACACACACACACACACACACACACACACACACACACACACGCACACACGCACGCACACACGCACGCACGCACGCACGCGCGCGCACGCACGCACACACACAGTTATTTCGCTTCTCATCTGATTTTCATCGTTTTCAACCGCACGCACGCACACACACACACACACACACACAGTTATTTCGCTTCTCATCTCATTTTTTATCGTTTTCAACCGTTTAGCTGTTCTTTAAGTGTCGTTTTGTAGCTTGACAAAGGAGATTACCCCGAAAATGTGTAGACTGCGTGTCTGTGTCATAAGAAATAAGCGTTCTTTTGAACCTTTTACGTGTTTGGATCTTGTTTCAGAACGCTAGCTGTCATCCTTGTTTCAGATTTTTGTCAGTGAAAGCATTAATTACCGCGCGCCGGTGCCGTCGTGGTGGCGATGACGAAAACGACCATTGTCCAGGCAGAGGGAGAAGACATCTTGAAGTTGCCCATGATGGCTGCCAGGCTTTACCCGTCCAAACTGACCCTGTCCCTGTCCACCCAGAATGACCGCTCTGTGTCTGAGGCCACCTGGCCAAACATGGCCAAGTTCCTGAAGCGGTGAAGGGGCAAAACGATGACCTCTGCGATGATACTTTCTACTGTGATGTGGTAGATGTTGTCTACTGTGGTGTGGAATATACTGTCTCCTGTGGTGTGGTATATACTGTCTACTGTGGTGTGGTATATATTGTTTGCTGTGGTGTGGTATATACTGTCTACTGTGGGGTGGTATATATTGTCTACTGAGGGGTGGTATATACTGTCTCCTGTGGGGTGGTATATATTGTCTACTGTGGGGTGGTATATATTGTTTGCTGTGGTGTGGTATATATTGTCTACTGTGGGGTGGTATATATTGTCTACTGTGGTGTGGTATATACTGTCTACTGTGGTGTGGTATATATTGTCTACTGTGATGTGGTACATATTGTCTACCGTGATGTGATATATATTGTCTACTGTGATGTAGTATATATTGTCTACTGTGATGTTGTAGATGTTCAGCCACGTATTCAATTTCTCTGATGAGATAATAACGTAATCTTGAATCTTGAATATTTGCTCCTTCCTCGTAACTTGAGTTTTTGTTTTGTTTAAAAAAAAAAAAAGTATGACGTGAATACAGAAAGCCTATAGATGCAGATTGAGAGAAAGGGGGTGTGGGTCTAAGAGTGTGCACGTGAGTGTGTGTGTGTGTGTGTGTGTGTGTGTGTGTGTGTGTGTGCGTGCGTGCGTGCGTGCGTGCGTGCGTGCGTGCGTGCGTGCGTGCGTGGTGAGTGAGTGAGTGAGTGAGTGTGTGTGTGTGTGTGTGTGTGTGTGTGTGTGTGTGTGTGTGTGTGTGTGTGTGTGTGTGTGGTGTGTGTGTGTGTGTGTGTGTGTGTGTGTGTGTGTGTGTGTGTGTGTGTGTGTGTGTGTGTGTGTGTGTGTGTGTGTGTGTGTGTGTGTGTGTGTGTTTTATGTCTTCTGGAGGCTAAGGAACCCCTAATAAACTCATTCTATTAAATCGAAATACTTTCATTGTCTCAATTGACGCTTCTCCTCGTCAGATTCAGATCCCTTCAGCGAGAAAAGCCAGCAGCCAACGCGGAGTCGCGCTACCTATTCTTCGCTACTATCCTTGAGTATTAAAGGTTTCGAGTTCAAGTACGTGTTCGAGTTCTATAATCTCCAACTTGAGTGAATCGTTATCGAGTATTACCAGGACAATGCAGTTGTGTGATCTTTAACGTGCGCATACCCGAGGGACTAGACACTAAGTCCACCACCTGAGACCAAGGACTGACGGATCCTTTGTTCGGTACCTTCTTTATTTAGGTCCGCACCTCGCTTGGTAAGTAAGTAAACACGGTGCTTAATGTCCACAGAAATCATAAGGCTTATTAGGATCGGGGAGAAGGGAAGATGGGGGTATGGTGGTGGGGGAAGAGGGAGATTATATATACCTATCGGTATACACTGTCACCACCAGAATGACTCCTGCATTGAGATAGGCAGCGTTGAGAGCCATTTTAATGTTTCGTTAATCGTGAGGGACAAAGTCACAAGCCAGCGTCCACAGACCACAACTTTTGAAGAGAAAGGAGAGCCGAAGCGGATTCGAACCGAGGCTCCTCTGTTTGCTTACCAGCCTAACGCCTCACCGCTAGGCCAAACCGGCTCACTTCCTCGCCTAGCGTGGTGGACCTTGCTATATAGTCATGATGATCCAACTCACAACGGTGGTGTCTGTTTTTTTTCCACATGGCGTCATTTCTCAAAGTAAGGTCGGAACCCATAACGGTTTACAAAGCGCATACAAAAGTTTCATATCGCTGAATGGTAATGTCATTGGCATTGCCCTTGAGTTGTTCAGTGTTTTGTTCACCGCGTTTAACAAAAGAGAGCAGCGGCAGCAGCAGCTTCAGGAATATCTGCAGCAGCAGCAACAACAACAGGAAGCAAAGAGTAATCCATCCATCCGCCCCACCCACCCCGAAAGACTACAGTCAGCTCCTACCTGTGTATCCTACCTGTGTGCGTGCGTGCGTGCGTGCGTGCGTGCGTGCGTGCGTGCGTGCGTGCGTGCGTGCGTGTGTGGCTGTGTGTGTGTGTGTGTGTGTGTGTGTGTGTGTGTGTGGTGTGTGTGTGTGTGGTGTGTGTGTGTGTGTGTGTGTGTGTGTGTGTGTGTGTGTGTGTGTGTGTGTGTGTGTGTGTGTGTGTGTGTGTGTGTGTGTGGTGTGTGTGTGTGTGTGTGTGTGTGTGTGTGTGTGTGTGTGTGTGTGTGTGTGTGTGTGTGTGTGTGTGTGTGTGTGTGTGTGTGTGTGTGTGTATGTGTGTGTATTAATAATGACTGAACGCAACGACTGAATAAATAATGGAAAATACTCCAATTCATTTTCTCTGCAGTTTGCAGTTACTGTCAAAATTTCGTGTTTCGTCCAAGTGTTAAACCAGAAAAGGTCAAATCTGAACCAAGGATAACTACTAGCGTTTTAAATAAGATCCAAACACATAAACAGTTAAAATAACACTGACTTTAATAGAACAATACAAAACAATTGCAAAGTTTCGGGGTAAGCCCCTTTGGTTTCAAAGCAAGAAGCATCTTGACCCCGAAATTTTGCAGTTTTTTTTTGCATTGTCCTAATTCAACACACAAGGGAGTTAATTAGCTCCCGAAAGACGTCACATAAACATAACAGCAAAGACCGGAGTCGCCTACGGTAACTCGCACCTGGCACGCGAGTAAACACAAGGTACATACCCTCCACCAGAGGATGTACCTCTAATTAAAAGGATGTACCTCTAATTAACTCTCGTGTGTTGATTCTGCACGAGCGCTCTGGGCCTCGTTATGTTTCAGACTGTTTGTATTGTCCTGTTAAGAGTGGGTTCTTTCTAACCGTTTATGTGTTTGAATCTCCGCCCAAGTCTGCTAATGCCAGTCGTCCTGTTCCTAAAGGCCTAGCTCTGTTTGTGTTCGTGGTGATGCTTTCAGGGGATTTTAGGGTGTTCGTTTTACAAACGGCACACCGGTCAAGCCGCCAGAATCGTGTGACGTCGGACAGAGAGATAAGACAGAACTGTCTCAACGAGACTCGGACACATGCCCTGCGGGGGCCGTAATCTTGACCATGCATTGAAACGTACTCCCTCGCTGCCCTTATCATCAGTATAGGTACACATGCACGAGAGACTGCAGGTATAGTAGCAACGCTGTCGAGAGACCATGAGATTGCAGTACAGTGGAAACGCTGTCAAAAAACACGAGATTACATGTACAGTGGAAACGCTGTCGATAAACCACGAGATTGCGGGTACAGCGGAAACGCTGTCGAAAGACCATAAGATTGCAGTACAGCGGAAACGCTGTCGAAAGACCATAAGATTGTAGTACAGTGGAAACGCTGTCGATAAACCACGAGATTACGGGTACAGTGGAAACGCTGTCGAAAGACCATTAGATTGCAGTACAGTGGAAACGCTGTCGATAAACCACGAGATTACGGGTACAGTGGAAACGCTGTCGAAAGACCATAAGATTGCAGTACAGTGGAAACGCTGTCGATAAACCACGAGATTACAGGTACAGTGGAAACTCTGTCAAAAGACCATGAGATTGCAGCACAGTGGAAACGCTGTCGATAAACCATGAGATTACGGGTACAGTGGAAACTCTGTCAAAAGACCATGAGATTGCAGTACAATGGAATTAACGCTGTCAAAAGACCATAAGATTGCGGGTACAGTGGAAACTCTGTCAAAAGACCATGATATTACAGTACAGTGGAAACGCTGTCGAAAGACCATGAGATTGCAGTACAATGGAAACGCTGTCGAAAGACCATGAGATTGCAGTACAATGGAAACGCTGTCGAACGACCATGAGACTGCAGTATAGTGGAAACGCTGTCGAGAGACCATGAGATTGCGGGTACAGTGGAAACTCTGTCGAAAGACCATGAGATTACAGTACAGTGGAAACGCTGTCGAGAGACCATAATCACCCCTGTGCCAACCCCCTATAACTCCCTATGTGTGTGTGTGTGTGTGTGTGTGTGTGTGTGTGGTCGTGCGTGCGTGCGTGCGTGCGTGCGTGCGTGCGTGCGTGCGTGCGTGCGTGCGTGCGTGCGTGCGTGCGTGCGTGCGTGCGTGCGTGCGTGTGTGTGTGTGTGTGTGTGTGTGTGTGTGTGTGGGTGTGTATCGCAAAGTAGGCTGAGATATAGATTGATACACAAAACAAATCATCAATCCCGAACAACAGCCCCCACCCTCAACAAACAAACAAAACAAAACCACCCAAATCCGAAACCAGCAAGTAAAATCAATCAATAAATAATAAAAGAAAGAAAGAAACAAACAAACAAACAACAAACAAACAAAAAAACACGCAGTAGAAAATCGATAGGTTTGGGGCCATCTGAAACGGCAGGCTATATTGCACAGTGGGATATAAATAAATAAACACAGGAGACGAAAAGAAAAAAGCGTGCACATTTTGTTGTTGTTGCTACCATTGCCTTTGACTAGTGACTAGTGACAAACGGACAGACAAAGGTACTGAAAACAAGTATCTGAATTCAAAAGGCACAGCACTGATTTTACAGACACAACAACAACAACAACAAACAAAACAGAAATAATCTCCATGCAAACCACCTTGCGTGCCAAGACTAAATCTCTCTGCCGACAGATTTTCATCAATAATAGATTTGTTTGATTTTCATCCACGGGATTTCCTCTAACCGGTTATCCAAACAAAAGGAGAGTTCCGGAGGAAGTCCAAACTAGTCTGCACGAACTTTATGCAGGAAGCCGCGGGTATATGAGTGCCAAGCACACACAGCAGGATGTCTGTCGGCGAAATACGCCTTTGACGAGTGGGTGCACTATGGAGGCTACTTACTAGCTTAATCTTACTGTCTTTGCTTCATCAGATCGATTGCCAGTGGCCTAATGTGCTAATTTTGAGGAAAATCGACCACATGCTTATGGTCTTTTTTTGGTTTAAGGGTGTGGGTGTATACGCAATGTTCTCGGGGTGTTTTCTGTTCTTTTTCGTCGTTTTTTGAGTAGAATGTCGGTGACAGTGTGTGTGTGTGTGTGTGTGTGTGTGTGTGTGTGTGTGTGTGTGTGTGTGTGTGTGTGTGTGTGTGTGTGTGTGTGTGTGTTGTGTGTGTGTGTGTGTGTGTGGTGTGTGTGTGTGTGTGTGTGTGTGTGTGTGTGTGTGTGTGTGTGTGTGTGTGTGTGTGTGTGGTGTGTGTGTGTGTGTGTGTGTGTGGTGTGTGTGTGTGTGTGTGTGTGTGTGTGTGTGTGTGTGTGTGTGTGTGTGTGTGTGTGTGTGTGTGTGTGTGTGTGTGTGGTGTGGTGTGTGTTGTTGTGTGTGTGTGTGTGTGTGTGTGGTGTGGTGTGTGTGTGTGTGTGTGTGTGTGGTGTTGTGTGTGTGTGTGCTGTGTGCTGTGTGTGTGTGTGTGTGTGTGTGTGTGTGCGTGTGTGTGTGGTGTGTGTGTGTGTGTGGTGCGGTGTGCGTTGTGGTGTGTGTGGTGTGTGTGTGTGTGTGTGTGTGTGTGTGTGTGTGTGTGTGTGTGTGGTGTGTGTGTGTGTGTGTGTGTGTGTGTGTGTGTGGTGTGGTGTGTGTGTGTGTGTTGTGTGTATGTGCTGTGTGTTGTTGTGGTGTAAGTGTGCATGTGTGTTTTGTTGTTTTCTTTATACTGTCCATTGTTTTGTGCTTTTTTCTTTTTTTTCTTCGTTCCATTGTTTTGTGCTGCATCGTCTGGTATTCCCCAACAGTAATCGAGGGCTGTCTGTATATGCATCAGGCATCACAGCATGCCGACAGGGAAGAGTGATCAGTTAATCGACATTCTACATTCCCCTGGGACCGAGTGCAGCGAGTGGTGGCTGGTGGATATTTTTCTGTGACCAGCATTCTGAACAGCCGCAGGTTGTCATGACTCTGACAAAACTGCCCCCCCCCCCCCCCGCCACCTTCCATCCCCTACCCCCAACCCCCATTTCTATTGTGTCTCAGTTTTGTTGTCACGAAAACGTTTGTATAAAGGCTCAGAAAGGACGCGGTGTATGTCAAAAGACCCATGGTGTGTAAAAACAAACAAACAAACAAACAAACAAACAAACAACCTGAAACAAGAATGACTGCTAGCGTTCTGAAACAATCAGAGAGGAATATACAACATAGCTCAACTCAAAACAGATACATGGTTTAGCTTTTCACTTCATTTTTCATCGTTTCTGACCGTTTAGCTGTTGTTTAAGTGCTGTTTTGTAGCTTGACAAAAGGAATGACCCGAAAATTTGCTGGTTTTGTCTTGTCCTAATAAATAGCTTTCCTTTGAACCTGTTATGTGTTTGGACCATGGTAAGTAAGTGAACGTGGTGCTTAACGTCCACAGAAACCATAAGGCTTGTTAGGGACGGGGAGAAGGGGGGAGGGGGTAGGGAGGTGGGGGGAAGAGGGAGATTATATACCTATCGCTACGCTGTCACCACGAGAATGACTCCTGCATTAAGATGGGCAGCGATGAGAGCCATTTTAATGTTTCATTCATTGTGAGGGACAAAGTCACAAGACAGTGTCCACAGACCACAACCGTTGAAGAGAAAGGAGAGCCGAAGCGGATTCGTCACGAGGTCCCTCTGCTTACCAGCCTAACGCCTTACCGCTAGGCTTAACCGGCTGACGCCCCTCGACGGATGGTTATACGTTTGAAGTTATTTTATCTTCATGGTTCCTGTGTCAGAGGCGAAGCGCGGCACGGACAGCATCGCAAGGGTCTCCGTGCTCCGTACGGCAGAAGGAGAAGTTGGTCGATGTATATGTATGTGATCCACGCGCCACGCTACTGAGTGTCAGTGTGTGTCTGTGTGTGAGCGCGTCGTGCAGCGGCCCTGACGGCAGCTTCATCCGCCATTGATCCAGATAGCGGTGACTAGCACTACCGGGACATGCAAAAAACGATGGACGCTCAGAGCGATGACTGCTGAGCCTGAAGGTAAGCTCACCATTGTTGGTTCTATTTCGCAAAACCCTACTAACCAACCAGGAACTAAAAGAGCCTTTGTAACAAACGACCCATCATGCTTAAATCAATCTATATGTGGATGAAAAAGCGTTTGTAACAAACGACCCATCGTACTTAAAT
>JABMCL010000196.1:390000-417500 GCA_018857735.1 Alviniconcha marisindica
ACCTCTGTAATCTACTAAATGCCCGCCATGTCGATGGAAATCAATAGCTAACTAACAATATCTAACACCTGTATCTTTGGGAAGTCCGGTATGGACGTTAATATTTTATTGCCTCCACTGGCGTGCGGTCAATAAATCAAACTGGAAGCTTGCTGGCAGGCACCGTGGACACGGCACGGGTTGCGTTTTCGCCGTGGTTTGTTGACGGGGAACAGAAACACGTGCTGGGAGCTAGAGAAAGGGGTGGGGACACGTGTAAGTTCGCTCACGTGTACTGTGGGCACGGCACGGCACGGGTTGCGTTTTCGCCGTGGTTGTTTTTTGATTGATTGATTGATGATCACTTATGGAGCGCTATTCTCCGCTCTCTTGAGCAGACTCACTGCGCTCGCATGTGGTTCTACGTGAGTGACAAGCTTTTTATAGCGCGTTTTTTAAATATCCACCGAAGTGTACTTACAGCGCTGGCATGGCTGGTGCCACATGAAACTGCAGCCATCTCGGCGCAAGTTCTGTGTACACCATACAACCATGCACCATGTCACTTCATGCAAAGCCACATACGTAAGGTGTATGCGTGTTTAGCTGTAACCTGCCACCTGCACCTTTGGCAGAATAACCGGGATCTTTTACGTGCTACTGCGGTAACACGGGGGTGGAACGGATACCGAAATTAGAGTCAGCACAGAAAGTCGACCCCGGAGAAGAAAATTCTCCCGCCGCTCCTGCAGGGATTTGAACCCGTGACCTTTCAGTCACGAGTCCGGCGCTCTATCCACTGAGCTATCCCCGCCCCGTTGTTGATGGGGAACAGAAACACGTGCCGAGCTAGAGAAAGGGGTGGGGACACGTGTAAGCTTGCTGTGAGCACGGGTTGCGTTTTCGCCGTGGTTGTTGATGGGGAACAGAAACACGTGGTGAGCTAGAGAAAGGGGTAGGGACACGTGTATGTTTGCTAACAGGTACTGTGGGCACTGCACGGGTTGCATTTTCGCCGTAGTTGTTGATGGGAAACAGAAACACGTGGTGAGCTAGAGAAAGGGGTGGGGGCACGTGTAAGCTTGCTGGCGGGTACTGTCATGGACCTATAATATAGTGTCCACTACATGATATACCACCGTGTCCACTAATTAACAATTCAAAGGCAGCAGCCTCATCTGCTCGTGTTCGTGAACAGAAGCGAACACAATATATAAATTTCATTAATGAAATGATGAAAAAATAATACTAACGTGTGCACCAGCTAATAATTCAAAAGGAGCGGGCACATCTGCTCGTGTTCTTGAACAGATCCAAGGTGTGTTAATGAAAAATACCAACGCGTCCGCCAGTATTCTGAACGCATAAACTATAATGTCTGAGGGCGACGAGGTCAAGATATAATACAAACAAATAAAATAAATGAGAACTGTCAGTGTCACAGACCGGGGCAGTGCGACTCGCATGTAGGTCCATGGTTACTAGTGTGGGCACGGCACGGGTTGCATTTTCACCGTGGTTGTTGATGGGGAACAGAAACACGTGCCGAAGGAAGGAGTGCATGCGGGGACACCGTGCAAACTTGCTCAGGGCGGCTACTGTGCGCTGGAATGTGTCAATGGTCGACATCCATCTTCGTAAACTCCTGTGGGTGTACTAGCTGCCCTGGACATGCCGGAGTGAAGGGAAATGACCGAGCAGATAGACTACTGGCGGGCAAAGCAAACCCCAGAAGTGGCTTGCTTCTCGGCGGATCTGAAGTGCTGAGGAGCTTGAGACACTACCTGCGGGCACAAAGCCAAGGACATCACATCATCGAGCGCCTGGAGGAGAGAGGCATGGAGAGATGAAGCGCTAGACGATCTTCCTTGAAAGGACGAGAGAGGGCCATCGTCAAACAGACCAACATTGGAACCGCTTCAAAGGCAACGTTGGGGAAATTTCCGAGAGATGGGGTGGAGCAATTCAAAGGCAGCAGGCTCATCTGTTCGTGTTCGCGAACAGATGCGAACACAAAATATAAATTTCATTAATGAAATGATGATGAAACATGACACTAACGTGTGCACCAGCTAATAATTCAAAGGGAGCAGGCACATCTGCTCGTGTTCTTGAAGAGATGCAAGGCGTGTTAATGAAAAATACCAACGCGTCCACCAGTATTCTGAACGCATAAACTATAATGTCTCAAGGCAAAAAGAACCGTAAGTGTCACAGACCGGGGCAGTACGGAGTCATACAGTCTCTGATGCTACAGAGTGAAAACAACGGACCCATATTGGGAACTATGGTTAAGTTGTGGGCGTGTAAAAACGAACGAACGAACGGACGCACACACACACACACACACACACACACACACACACACACACACACACACACACACACACACACACACACACACACACACACACACACACACACACACACACACACACACACACACACACACACACACACACACACACACACACACACACACACACACACACACACACACACACACACACACACACACACACACACACACACACGAACGGTTCTTGTCTTTCTTCTGAGGTGTGTTTGTTGCTTGGCTCGGTCAATCTTCATCACACTGAAGTGCTTCCTATGATCACTAATTTAGGATTTGAGATCTTTGTTCTGTTTTGTTAGCTCCGTCACCTTTTGGCCCAGTGACATCACGGTGTCAGTCAGTTGGTCAAATTTCACCTTCACATGCAGCTTGAGCTCGGCCTTCATTTGTTGTTTCGCTGTCTCCAGCTCAGTGAATAGGGAGGCGTGCTGTGGTGTATTTTCAATTCAATTAAAAAAACTTTAATCATCCTACAAGGGGCAATTTTGTTGTGGTCATGGCGGGCTCGTGAAAAAATAAAAAATAAATACATAAAGTTAAGAGAACAATACAACTGTAATGGAGTGGAGTGGTAGAAGGACAGGACACAGGCAGCGGAGTCAGTCAATATGGAGACCACAGCAGGCGGCGACGGCAAACAGGCTTTATTCTACAGCAGCAGACAACTTTCTCAGCACACCCAAAATCCTCACGCGCACGCATAGATAAGAACTGCGCGGGCGCAAGGAACACACGCTATCGTACAAGAAATCGGCCCTCTGGACCACAAAATGGCTGACTATTGTGTTTCCTTGGCCCGCACAGATACAGTTTCCTAAACAATAACTAAACTAATTAAAACATGAAAAACATAAAATAAAAGCTACAGTTACAACTTTTAAACCGTATAAACAAAATGTACACACATGACTTATTTAATTTACAACAAGAGTGGGAAGCGTGGCTTGCACCTGTCTATAAGCAGATTCGTACAACTAAATCACAACTAACACAATGTCAAAATATAACTGTCAATAAAACTTACATCAGAATAAAGGGCACGCTCCCACGGTTAAAATGGTACATAACAATTACAATACAACGCTCTTAAGAGAAGCAAACACACTCAAAGACTATATAAAACAATCGGTGCGAACTTTCGCCTGGGGCGCGTTATCTTAGTCGCAACAGCGCTGATAGTGATATCAAGTAGTCTATGAATAAACTTAGCTTCTACAGTACACAATACTCAATAAGTTAATTTCAACCCAAAATAAACACTAAACATGAAGTCACTAAGCAAAATACTATACGACAAAGCATTGATCGACACAGAATTACTTTCATCGAGTCAAAACAACGATTCATTTTACTATTCACTATTTACTAAACAGAAAATGCGCCATGCAGACGACGGCATAAAAAGAATGGACCCAGAGAGCATCGGCTACTGATTAAGCTCGACCCTGCGTCTAAATAAAATCTAAATAAACATTCTAAGATGCCAAATTACATTACACATGGGTTTGCTGCATAAAAAGGACTAGGTGAACAAGGAGTAGGTAAACAAACAAGCGGTCAAAATATTAAGGGAGTAAACAGATTTGAAAATGGCGCGCACCAGCGGCTATCGCCGGTCGGCTGTGTGAAGGCCATGTGGCGTTTCGCAACACGCAGCGCTTCAAAACAAAAGCGTCGTCTGCTCCAGTTCCCGGTCAAACAGTACAGTAAGAAAATTGCATGGATCTGATAACCGGGCGGTTATTGTAAAAACGTTCAAGAGCACTTGCTCACACAAACAAACAAACACAACAATAAAGAGACTTACTTTAACCATAGTAAATTATGAATATAAACAATTGTGACTTTATCATAAAATAATAATGAAGTTAAGATCACATGCTTGTAAAACAATTAATTAAAGTATTAACACAGCAATTAAAAAATAACACAACACACACACACACACACACACACACACACACACACACACACACACACACACACACACACACACACACACCGTGACACAGTCACACACACACAAACACAGTGTAGGTGTGAGTAGGTTGGCTTCCTGGCGTGGTGTGTTAGGAGGTGTGGCACGGGAGGGAACCTGGTGGCGAGTCGGTTTGTTTTCGATGGGAAACCGGGATTGGAAGTAAGTAAGTAAACATGGTGCTTAACGGCCACAGAAACCATAAGGCTTATTAGGGACGGGGAGAAGGGGGTATGGAGGTGAGGGGAGAGGGAGATTATACACCTAGAGTCGCTACGCTGTCACCACCAGAATGACTCCTGCATTAAGATGGGCAGCGATGAGAGCCATTTTAATGTTTCAGTAGGAAGTGATGGACAAAGTCACAAGACAGTGTCAACAAACCACAACCTTTTTGAAGAGAAAGGAGAGCCGAAGCGGTATCGAACCGAGGTCCTTCCGCTTACCAGCCTAACGCCTTACCGCTAGGCCAAACCGGCTCACGACCGGGATTGGAGCCGCCGAAGGTGAGGCCAGTTACTTAAGACTGTCGACGCGAGACATAGTTCAGGAGCTGTGTGAGAGTCGAGGTGGCCGTCCTGAGCTGTCCGTCCTAACGAGCCTTCTGGTTTCCGTGGACGTAAAGAATTATTGAACCGTGCTTCGGCATTGGTCACAAGTTGTCCCTAATATGTCAACTGACATCTGAGGACATTAAGCATCACTTCATCATCATCATCGTCGACGCGAGCTGCTTCTCGTACTCCGGTTGCCCTGAGCAACTGTAGGACGTGGGCTGCACCTGAGGTTTCCATCGTTGTCCGCTCGGCTTCCTTTCTGCTCAGGTGATGGCGAAACAGTCGGCCAAGCGGAGGCTTGCCAGATTTCGATATTAATGTTCTCATCGTTAGCCCGGCCCCTATCACCCGGTCGACAAAGGGTAGATGGTAAAATTCTCCCCCCTCTCCCCCACCTCCATCCCCCCTTTCCCCCCCCTTTTCCCCCGTCCCTAATAACCCGTAGGGTTTTCTGTGGACTTTAAAGCCCCAGTTTACTTATTTATTACTCCCCAAATATTTCGGGTTGGGGAAAAGTGATTCCCCCATTTCCCCTTAACGTTTTTTTCGGGACAAAAAAGAATTATGAACCGTGTTTCGGCATTGGCAAAGTTGTCCCTAATATTCAACTGACATCTGAGGACATTAAGCATCACTTCATCATCATCATCGTCGACGCGAGCTGCTTCTCGTACTCCCGGTTGCCCTGAGCAACTGTGGACGTGGGCTGCACCTGGGTTTCACATCGTGTAGTCCGGGCTTCCCTGCCGGTGATGGCGAAACAGTCGGCAAGCGGAGGTTGCACAGATTTGATATTACTGTTTCGTGTTAGCCCGGCCCCTTCACCCGGTCGACAAAGGCGTAGATGGCCCTAATGCACTTGATGAGGGAATTAAACTCTTCGTCTCTCTCGGTAGCGGGGATATTTGTTGCCTGGGACCAGGATTGTACTAGTCGTGCTGTCGAAAATCGTGATTGTCACTAACTTAACACTTCCACAGTTGAGAGAGAGAGAGAGAGAGAGAGAGAGAGAGAGAAGAGAGAGAGAGAGAGAGAGAGAGAGAGAGAGAGAGAGAGAGAGAGAGACAGACAGACAGACAGACAGACAGACAGACAGACAGACAGACTCGAACTCGAAAACTTAGTTTTACAAAGATTGTAGTTTAGATTCAGTCAAAACCTATCTAACAACTAGTCCTTGCTAAGGTACTGATGAATAAGAGAGAGAGAGAGAGAGAGAGAGAGAGAGAGAGAGAGAGAAGAGAGAGAGAGAGAGAGAGAGAGAGACAGAGACAGAGAGACAGAGACAGAGACAGACAGACAGACAGAGACAGAGAGGTAAACAGATGGATCGTGTACAAACGTGTGGCCGTAACATAACATACAAACAGCAATACCGGGATAATTATCGATATGTAAACATCCCTCAGGCACCAAACACTAGGAGGGCTTGCCACCATCCCTGGCCACGCTGCGCACCGCGTAAACGGTTCGGGATGACGGTGCATACGTCATAGGATCTCCGCACCAGCGGCTTTCTGCTTGCAAAACACCAAGTTCTTTCGGCTTGGTTACAAAACCCAATCAGCCACGCTAGAGACGCTTCAGCTGACGGTTGTGAAGGTGCTTTCGACGTGAATTCGTTGCCAGAATTGAATCCATAATTTGTTGCCAAGGACGTATTTTCTTACCTCTTTGTTTTTCTTCGTCGAGGAAACACTGTACTGGTTTTGACATAATGCTTTTTGATGTTACTGGAAATTTGTCATCGCGATATAATTTTACCCAGGTGTGTGTGTGTGTGTGTGTGTGTGTGTGTGTGTGTGTGTGTGTGTGTGTGTGTGTGTTCTCTGTCTCTCTCCTCCTCTGTCTGTCTGTCTGTCTGTCTCTGTTAACAGATACTTGGCTCGCAGCTTTGAAGAATGGTCAAATGCTGGGTGCTGTTATTCTGGATTTTCGCAAAGTATTTGACCTATTTAATCATGATACTTTACTGAAAAACAACGACAAACTATTAACGTACAACTGAGCATCGCAAGTATCCTGTTTCTTACGATCTTAGTTTCATAGGGGGGGCAATGCGGGCTTGAAAATGGCACATACTCCTAAGAAAGGTCCATCACGAGCAGAGTGCCTCAAGGGTCGACCCTAGGCCCTCCTTTGCTTTGTGTCTTTATTAATGACCTGACACTGTGCCTTTCATGTACATCGGTTCAGTGTGGTTTATTTCTTCATGATATGGCACCCTTACTACAGCTACTATGAGAATATAGACAATAATTATACGTAGGGATTTACAACAAAGTCTGATGCGATCTCTCTGTCTCTCTCTCTTCTCTATATATATAATAAATATACATATATATATATATATATATATATATATATATATATATATATATATATATATGTGTGTGTGTGTGTGTGTGTGTGTGTGTGTGTGTGTGTGTGTGTGTGTGTGTGTGTGAATGTGTGTGTGTGTGTGTGTGTGTGTGTGTACGTGCGGTGTATGTGTGTGTACGTGCGTGTGTGTGGGGGGAGGGGGGGGGGGATAGCGAATCGGGGTTTCGATCACCGTCAGCGGCAAATTCGTGTTTATCGAAAACCTTCACAAAGATGGACAGGTGTTAGAATTTAAGTATCGTCAATATCGGGCTCCGGCTATCTGTCTAGTGTCCTTCTCGGGAGGAGAAGACAGACCACAGCTCTGGGTCAGAATCGAACCCGGAACAATATACACGTGCCGGTGAATGCCAGCAGGGTGAAAGAGATCCCCTCGCCCAACTTCGATCTATACAGAGTCGCATGAACACACATCTAGTTTGACTGGCATACGAATTACCCCGACACCTCCATGGAATGAAGACTTTGTGTTGATCGACACATGAAGCGTGCAAAAACATCACAGAATCCCAACTCGAACACTTCATTGAAAGCCGGAAAAGATCGATTGCTCAGTAATTGTTTACGCTACGCGAGCACTTAAGAAGAAAAAAACAAGATTTTTATACATATTTCATTAACTGGCATTTCCAGATTCCGCGCGTGAGTTCTTCTTTCTCTGTAGGTTACATCCTCAGTAGCGATTATTGTTCTTTTTTTAAATTATTGTTTTTAAAACTCATCTTGAGTTTCATTGCTGGTCCGAGTAACCCTTTAGATAATTTCAGTCTCCAGTTTGGACACAAGGTTCAATTTTCCCTTGCGGTGCGGTGCTACCCCGGACGCAGAATGTTTGCCTCCGACCTTTGCTTGGGAGCGAGATTTGTCATTAAAACACCGTGACGACATTGAAATCGATGTAAGTTTATAGTTATGACATTTAGGGACTTCACGGAAATAGATTTCACTGCTCGACCCCTCTCTAGCTATGCTGGATATCTGTCTCTCAGTCTGGCTCCGTTTTTGTCTGTCTGTCTGTCTGTCTCTATCTGGCTGTCTCTGTGTGTGCGTGTCTGTCTGCCTCTCTGTCTGTCTCTGTTTTTGTCTGTCTGTATGTCTCTATCTGTGTCTCTCTGCATGTCTGTCTCTCTGTCTATCTGTCTGTCTGTCTCTCTATCTGTCTGTCTGTCTCTCTATCTGGCTGTGTGTGTGTGTGTGTGTGTGTGTGTGTGTGTGTGTGTGTGTGTGTGTGTGTGTGTGTGTGTGTGTGTGTGTGTGTGTGTGTGTGTGTGTGTGCGTGCCTGCTTGCCTGTCTGTCTGTCTTTTTCTCTGCTGCACTGTAAAATGTCAGCTTCATGAGTTCTTGACATTACTTTTCTAAGGGGAGCCGCGGGGGGAGGGGGGGGGGGGGGGTCATCACTACAGAAAGGGGAAAAAAGACTGTGTAAGCAGGTGACCTCGTCACAGGAATATAGTCGGAACTTTTGACATTGTGTCTTTGAGTGAGATGAGACTAAACAAATGGTGTGGGGGTCTTTGAAGTCTACAGGTAGACTTATTAGGAATAGACTTCAGGGTACATAGACCTAAAGGTCCAGGTGAGCCCTGGTAAAGTGAGCCGGTTTGGCCTAGCGGTAAGGCGTTAGTCTGATAAGCAGAGGGACCTCGGTTCGAATCCGCTTCTGCTCTCATTTCTATTCAAAAGTTGTGGTCTGTGGACACTGTCTTAAAACTTTGTCCCTCACAATTACGAAACATTAAAATGGCTCTCATCACTGCCCATCTTAATGCAGGAGTCATTCTGATGGTGACAGTGTAGCAATAGGTATATACTATCCCTCCCTCTTCCCCCACCTCCATACCCCCTTCCGCCCTTCTCCCCGTCCCTAATAAGCCATATGGTTTCTGTGGACGTTAAGCACTAGATTTACTTTCAGCCCTGGTAAGCAGCAAAAATCTGAAACAAGAATGACTGCTAGCGTTCTAAAACAAGACTTCGGGATTACCCCGAAAATTTGCTGGTTTGTCTTGTCCTAGTAAATAGCGTTCTTTTGAACCTTTTGTGTGTTTGGATCCTGGGAAGTATAGCACTTTGGGCGAGAACAAAGGCTGAGTAGACAAAAGGGGAACAGACCTCATGGCAGCTCTCCGCCGGGACAATCTGCCGTGACGACAAATCCCCAACGTAATTAGCTCACCGCGCTGCTGATCATTGTAGTGTGACGACACACATCGCCCGAGCTACGTGCAGTTAACCGGAGCCAAAGTGCCTATGAGGCAGTACGTGGCACCAAACAGCACCGCTGATGTTACGTACGTAGCCACACGCCATCAAACATTCATTCAGCCTGCCGCTGCTACATTGGCATGAAGTGATCGAGACTGTTGGATAACCATCCTTCTGGAACAGAGGTTTTCAGTCGCTGCATATCGCGTGATGAGTTTTTATTTTGGCCTTCTTCTTCAGCCGTGCAAGCTAGACTGTCTATCGTGAAGAATGTTTTTTGTTGTTGTTGTTGTTGACATCCCCGCCTCAACGTTCTGTTGGACATGATTTACATACAGCCTGGGAGTGTTGAAGATCCCACTGTGTGACGTGTCATTGTGGTTATTTCTCCTCCTTTGGGTGCACGTGCGTGTAGGAGAGTAATGAGATGACACTGGAACAGAACAGCAGCTGACATGTGAGTATGCTATAAAAATTGCAATCGGAACGCTAATATAACGCAACATGAGAGAATAACCTAAAACAAGAATGACTGCTAGCGTTCTGAAACAAGCTCCAAACACATAAAAGGTTAAAAAGAATGCAATTTATTTATTTATGACAAAACACAGCGTGCGAATTTTCGGGGTAAGTCTCTTTTTCGAGCTACAAAACAAAACTTAAAGAACAGTAAAAACGATGAAACATTAAATGTAGGATACATATCTGCTTTTGATTGAGCTGTTTTGTAGTGTTGTTTTGTACCAACAACACAACACAAAAAACAGCTCAACTAAAAGCAGATTCCCTGAATATCAGGGTACGCTATGTCTACACGAATTCATATTTAGGTCCATGCAAAAAACAAACAAACAACCCCCCCCCCCCCCCCCGCCCTCACCCCCCAAAAAAAAAAGAAAGAAGAAACACACACACACACACACACACACACACACACACACACACACACACACACACACACACACACACACACACACACACACACACACACACACACAACAACAACAACAACAACAACAACAACCAACATACCAACCAACCAACAAACAAACAAACCAACAACAACAAAAAATCCAGAAATAATAAGTTACACACTCCAGATCTCACTCGGCTCTGTGTCAACCCGATAGTTTAGTCGAAGAAACGAAGATAAGAACAAGCTGAACCAGTCACGTTGATTTGTGTTTCCGTTTTTTTCTTTTCTTTTCTTTTCTGTTTTTCTCTCACTTTCTCATGATACTAGCAATCATCGTACTTACGATATATATAGCTTGTAATGTGTCGTGAACGTTTCTTTCTGTTCGAATCCGTTTCTGCTCTCCTTTCTATTCAAAAGTTGTGGTCTGTGGACACTGTCTTAAGACTTTTCCCCTCACAATTAATGAAACATTAAAATAGCTGTGCAAGGGGGGTTGGCTGTGGGGTGGTGGGGGGTTCTACACATGTGTACTTGTGCTTTTTGGACAATGTTAAGATAGGATACATTTTTTATGATCAGTTCACCATCAGCGTAAACAAACCACTGTTCAAGAGGAATGGCTCAAAATGTTAAAAATGCAGACCTGTCATGGTCCTTTTCGCTTGCTCCTGAAGTAGTAAAGTTTTGTTTGTTTGTTTGTTTTTGGCCTGACTTTTTCTTTTATTCACTATAACAAATATAACACAATTATAGAACATATGTCAGTGCACTTGTTCAGTATACCTGTTCCAGCAATGAATAACAGACATACACAAATATGCATGTACAGTTTAATTCCATAAATAATATACAAAAAGGTACAGACATATAAACAGCCATACAAACAGATAGCCGGACAAAGTACTTCATAGACAGATATTTGCCTTTGAAGTGGTAAAGTTGACGATCGACGGTTAATACCTGTTGTGCAAAACACGAAAGGTTCAAAGAAATGCCAGAAAACAGGACAACAATACATAACAGCGTGCAAAATTCCTTGATAACTCCCTTTTTTTAAACAACAAACAGGCAGATGCTGAATGGTGTTCAATGTATTATTTGTTTGAATAATTAAAACGATTTCATTGTTCTTTTGATTGTGCATATATTTGTGCCGACCCTATTGTTTTCGTATTGTGTGTGCGCTTCGGGTTCATGTTAAGGTCAAGCGCTTTGTAAATACTCTTTTACATTATATTACATTCTGCACAGAAACGATGAAAGAAATGAAATCAATTCGCTTTCGGTAGGTTCGAGTCTCGGGACCCTGCGTTCTGTCTGAGAAGAGGACCATTATCCAACAACAGAAAAAAAGATCTGAGAGAGAGAGAGAGAGAGAGAGAGAGAGAGAGAGAGAGAGAGAGAGAGAGAGAGAGAGAGAGAGAGAGAGAGAGAGTGATTGACTGATTGATTGAACTTTATTTCTCAACGGTGAAGATATTAGCACAAAGGCCGACTCACATATCTGCAACTACAGTACTACTAATAACCAAGACATTCACAGTTAAATATTATTACAGAAGGCTATAGACAAATACAGCATCAGTAAAAATAAAAACAACAATTAATAAAATAATAATAATAATAACAACAACAATAACACATATAAAACCAGACAGCGATTGCAACGGAAATGAAAAAAATAGCAGTGAAAAACAACTGGAGCAAAAAAGTCTAAAACACAGTTAAACACACACACACACACACACACACACACACACACACACACACACACACACACACACACACACACACACACACACACACACACACACACACACACAAACAAAACAAACAAAACCCAAAATAACAACAACTAAAAACTAAAAAAAACTATAAAAAAACTAATAAAAAACCCTAAAATAACAACTAAAAAAAACTGGGTAATTTACAGAGAGAGCAGGGGAAGGGGAGGAATAAAATTAAGCTTAAGAAAAACGACAATATCAACAAGGAAAAAGAAACGGATACTAAATTAGTACATAAAATTAAACAAATTAAAAAAAAAAAAAAAAAAAAAAAAAACCACACACACAACTACAACAAAAATATAAACAAATTAATAAGTAAAAGATATAGAAGGAATATATACATATACACACATTCATGTATATACACAGACATGTATGCACATATTACACAAACATACACACACACACACGCGCGCGCGCGCGCGCGCGCGCGCGAGAGAGAGAGGAGAGAAGAGAGAGAGAGAGAGAGAGAGAGAGAGAGAGAGAGAGAGAGAGAGAGAGAGAGAGGAAAAAAGAGAGAAGAGAACATCATCTCTCCAAAACAGCAAGTTAATTAACAGTTCTGTCTGCCAGTCCCAGTGTGGCAGCGAGAGGATTAACTCATCCAGTACCATCGTCCTGTTGTTCTTGTAGTTGTAGCGTTCTCCATCCATATATAAACACTCAGAGGGGTCACCCGGTATATGCAATCGTTAGTCGACAAATGCATTTCATAGGGTGAGAAGACTGCGTGTGTGGCCGTGTTTTTAAAAACTATTTTTTATTACCCCGTCACACACATTTATGGAGGATGGAGGATGTTATGCAAGATCTTATCATAGCTGAAAATAGTCCTCAAATAACTATTCCGCGCGTAACATTGTCTAATGTTCCTTTGATGTTTTTGCTGATGTCAATGTATTGACAGCCCGAGGCTTGGTGTTGTTGCTAGTGTCAGTGTATTAATGCGACACAGCTCAAGTATTGGTGTTTTTTCTGATGTCAGTGTGTTGTACCAACGCAAGCCTTGGTATTTTCTGGTGTCAATATGTTGTGACACTACCCAAGCCTCGGTGTTGTTGCTGGTGTCAGAGTGTTGTGACACAACCCAAGCCTTTGTTTTTTTCTTCTGGTGTCAGTGTGTTGTGAGAGCCCAGGCCTTGGTGTTCCAGCTGGTGTTAATGTATCGCGACACAGTCCAAGCCTTAAAGGACAAGTCCAAGGATAGGGCTGATTTTTGACACGATTTCCGTTAAAGCTCGCTGAGAACGATGATGTAGGTGAAACTGTGATCTGATGGTTATAAATGCACGAAAAAAAGGCATTTTCTGTCGTACCGAAAGTGTCGCCATGACGCCCAAATCACGTGACCATATGCCTACTACGTCATTCTGGGGAGTCGCTGCAAAATGGCCAGCTCGAGCTTCGAAGACGAAACTGATACTTTGCCCGAGAGACCCACAAGGATACAGCCGTATCAGTTTGAGTGTGTCAGGCAGGATTTTGAAAGAGTACCGGAACATCGTGTCAGCTTCGAAGCAAACCCCAGGTGGTATTCCATGGGGTTGCGAAATCGCACTCACTGAAGTGCTCGCTACACAAATGGGTGTGATGCGCAGCAAGAAAGTCAGCTCGTTTGAATTGTATAAATTTAATCCACTTTCGTCTCACTGCGGGTCGATTGCGCGGGAGCTCGTGCATTGTTATACCTGGGGTCGTCTGCGAATTGTTACAGTTCGCGGCAACAGTAGGCCGGCATAGTTAACTTTTTTGTTGACCACACGCATACACAGTTTACTGAAGAATCTAAGATGGCAACCGCACTGACTCCCCAGACTGACGTCACTTCCGGGAAAGTCACGTGACTGATGAAGAACCCGAGACGCAGTCTCGGCCAGCCTACAGAAGAAAAAAATCGATTAAAAACCCAATTAAACATTTTTTTTTCATTTTTTTTTTCCATTAAATCTGAAACTAGTGACTCATTTGTCAATCATTTCGATGGTCATTTTGCATACTTAAAAACCTTGGACTTTTACTTTAAGCCTTGTTTTTTCTTTCTGGTGTCAGTGTGTTGTGACACAGCCCAAGCCTTGGTGTTGTTGTTGGTGTCAGTGTATCGTGACATAGCCCACGCCTTGGTGTTGTTGCTGGTGTCAATGTGTTGTGACACAGCCCAAACCTTGATGTTGTTGCTGGTGTCACTGTGTTGTAACACAGCTCAAACCTTGGTGTTGTTGCTGGTGTCAATGTGTTGTGACACAGCCCAAGCCTTGGTGTTGTTGCTGGTGTCAGTGTGTTGTGACATAGCCCACGCCTTGGTGTTGTTGCTGGTCTCAATGTATCGTGACATAGCCCACGTCTTGGTGTTGTTGCTGGTGTCAGTGTGTTGTGACATAGCCCACACCTTGGTGTTGTTGCTGGTCTCAATGTATCGTGACATATCCCACGCCTTGGTGTTGTTGCTGGTGTCAGTGTGTTGTGACACAACCCAAACCTTGATGTTGCCGGTGTCAGCGTGCCGTGACACAGCCCAAACCTTGATGTTGCCGGTGTCAGCGTGCCGTGACACAGCCCAAACCTTGATGTTGCCGGTGTCAGCGTGCCGTGACACAGCCCAAACCTTGATGTTGCCGGTGTCAGCGTGCCGTGACACAGCCCAAACCTTGATGTTGCCGGTGTCAGCGTGCCGTGACACAGCCCAAACCTTGATGTTGCCGGTGTCAGCGTGCCGTGACACAGCCCAAACCCGGGTGTTGTTACTTCTGTCAGTGTGTCGTGACAGCCCAAGCCAAGGCGGTAATTACCAACGTGGTAAACTAGGAGGGTGCACGCGCCACGCACCCAAAGCCTGTTGCTGCTCAGTACGTGTCTGTCTGGATCGACTCATCCCACTGTGCACTCCTGAGGCTCTGCGGTTGTCACAGCTGCCGCGCCTCGCCGATCCACTTCCAGGCTTTCAGAATGATTTGCAGCCAACTGTGCCTCGATCGGCCCACGTACTCCATCAGCCTGTTCACTCCTGCCCTGGCCGCTAGCTGCAATACAACCCCCCGCAGTCCCTCACAGCTAGAGTTCATCTTTCAGCTGTGAACGTCAAGCGTCAACTGAGGACACACCTATTCGCGAAGTTGTAGGATTTGTCATGTTTCCCTCTCTCCTACTGCCTCCATTCCTACTGGTCTCTCTCTCTCCTACTGCCTTCACTCCTACTTCTCTCTCTCCTACTGCCATCTCTCCTACTGCAATCTCTCCTACTGCCTTCATTCCTACTGCTCCTTCTCCTACTGCAATTTCTCCTACTGCCTTCACTCCTACTGCCCTCTCTCCTGTTGCCTTCACTCCTACTTCTCTCTCTCTGTCCTACTGGCTTCACTCCTACTTCTTTCTCTCCTACTGCCTTCACTCCTACTTCTCTCTCTCATACTGTCTTGATTCATACTGCCCTCTCTCATATTGCCTTCACTCCCACTGCCCTCTCTCCTACTGCCATCTCTCCTACTGCGATCTCTCCTACTGCAATCTCTCCTACTGTCTTCACTCCTACTGCTCTCTCTCCTACTGCCTTCGCTCCTACTGCCCTCTCTCCAACTGCCCTATCTTCTACTGCCTTTAATCATTCTGCCATCTCTCCTACTGCCTTTACTCCTACTTCACTCTCTCCTACTGCCTTTACTCCTACTGCCATCTCTCCTACTGCAATCTCTCCTACTGCCTTCATTCCTACTGCCCTCTCTCCTATTGTCTTCAATCATTCTGTCATCTCTCCTACTGCTTTCAATCATTCCGCCATCTCTCCTACTGCTTTTACTCCTACTGCCGTTTCTTACACTGCCATCCCTCCTACTGCCTTCACTCGTATTGTCATTTTGTCGCACTGCCACCTATCCTACAGCTTTCACTAATACTGCCCTCTCTCCTACTGCGTGCGCGTATGTATGTGTAGTGTGGTGTGGGGTGGCGGTGGTGGGATGGTGTGGTTGTGGTGGTGTGTGGTGGTGGTGGTGTGCGTAGTGTGGTGTGGGGTGGCGGTGGTGGGATGGTGTGGTTGTGGTGGTGTGTGGTGGTGGTGGTGTGCGTAGTGTGGTGTGGGGTGGCGGTGGTGGGATGGTGTGGTTGTGGTGGTGGTGTGTGTGTGGTGGTGTTGTGCGTAGTGTGGTGTGGGGTGGCGGTGGTGGGATGGTGTGGCTGTGGTGGTGTGTGTGGTGGTGGTAGTGTGCGTAGTCTGGTGATGTGTGTGTGTGTGGTGTAATGTGTTGTGCTGTTGTTGTTGTTGTTGTTGAGTGTGTGTGTGTGTGTGTGTGTGTGTGTGTGTGTGTGTGTGTGTGTGTGTGTGTGTGTGTGTGTGTGTGTGTGTGTGTGTGTGTGTGTGTGTGTGTGTGTGTCGTGCGGTCGTGTTGTGTGTGTGTGTGTGTGTTTGAATGTGTGTGTGTGTGTGTGTGTGTGTGTGTGTGTGTGTGTGTGTGTGTGTGTGTGTGTGTGTGTGTGTGTGTGTGTGTGTGTGTGCGTGTCCGTGTGTGTGTGTGTGTGCTCGAGCGTGCGCGCGCGCGCGAACGAATATGTGCTTGATGACTTTTGCTTCGCCGTTCGCGGACTGGTGGGCGTTATGATCAAATATTTACCCATAATCTCACATTCCGCCATCCACCAATACGCGCGAATGAAGCACAACACGTACACTGAAGCCCGAAAGTTAAGCAACCAAGGAGTACTACGGAGCGAAACACGTTTCCATATTTTCTTTAAAGTCAGCAATTTCAGGAAGTCGATAATGATGTGTAAAATCAATAACAGAGTGGTGATTACTTTTGAGGATCGGATATCATTGACGCTTGTGGCTGCATGTTTGTACACTTGGCACAGAGCCAGAGTGTTGACTGCCAGCTGATGTGTGAAATTTTATCAGTTGCGTAACGAATTAACCCAAGGCTGTGCCATCCGATATGGCATCGTTTCAGTTAAGGACCCCTTAGCCTGAACTGTTTCACTCGTACATAATACACGAAAAACTTAATTTTGACACACGTAGGGCACATTTCTCTCCACGAGTATAGAGTATGAATGAAACTGATTGCATGTTGAATGCCCTATTTTTAATGGACTATCTTTAAACATCTGAAACAAGAATGACTGCTAGCATTCTAAAACAAGATCCAAATACATAAAAGGTTCAACAGAACGCTTATTTATTAGCAGATTGTGTGTTTGTGTCCGAATAAATAAGCGTTCTTTTGAACCTTTTATGTGTTTGGATCATGGACTATCTTCTCTCTGTCTCTGTCTTTCTCTGTCTCTGTCTCTGTCTGTCTGTCTGTCTGTCTCTGTACTTGGCACCACAAAACATTCCGAGCGCAATTATATTGGCGAAAATAAAAAAATGTATTGTACTGAAGGTAGCGAACAAGCTTTCCACCTGTGGAGGGTTTTGTGGAAGTAGTTTATTGAGTTTTGTTGTTCTTTTTCTTTCTTTTGATCTTTTTCTATTTTATTTGTGCATTGCTGTAAATAGTTACGTAACTTTTGAGCTTGAGTATATATATAAAGGTTGGTATCACAATTCGCACCACGCGGTCACATTTCGTTGATAGCTGTTTGCCCGCTTCTGTCTCGAGACGAACGCTGACACGGTTATTGATTGTTAATCAAATGGATTTTCCGTTTTTGTCCCTCACTGTGTGTGTGTGTGTGTGTGTGTGTGTGTGTGTGTGTGTGTGTGTGTGTGTGTGTGTGTGTGTGTGTGTGTGTGTGTGTGTGTGTGTGTGTGTTTGAATGTGTGTGTGTGTGTGTGTGTGGGGGGGGTGGGGGGGGGTCAAATTCTGTCTTTTTCTTTTGCGCGTTTCCATGATTTATTTGTGTGTGATTTGTGTGTGTGTGTGTGTGTGTGTGTGTGTGTGTGTGCGCGTGTGGGCGTACAGAGAACAACGAGAGAGAGAGAGAGAGAGAGAGAGAGAGAGAGAGAGAGAGAGAGAGAGAGAGAGAGAGAGAGGGGAGAGAGAGAGAGAGAGAGAGATTGATTGATTGATTAAACTTTATTTCTCAACGGTGAAGATATTAGCACAAAGGCCGACTCACATATCTGCCGTTGCTACAGTACTGCTAATAACCAAGACAAGAGAGAGAGAGAGAGAGAGAGAGAGAGAGAGAAGAGAGAGAGAGAGAGAGAGAGAGAGAGAGAGAGAGAGAGAGAGAGAAAAACTGAATCAATGATGTATTTGTGATTACTGTGTGCCGCTGTGTATTGCCACGTGCATGATGCTCTATGGAGATCGACTCCCGAGAGTACTGGTAGTGCCCTGCCACAGCTGACTGCGTCGCGCTTCGGCTTTGTGTTGTGCCGACAGTCTAGTCTGCTTCCCTCCGTAAACATCGGGGTAGTCTGCTTTTTCACCCTCGCCACAAAGCGGAACTGCCATATTGCTTAGCCGTTTAAGCAGCGGGTCTGTATTGGGGAGCACTGTAGCGTAACGTCTGGTGAATGACAATTTATTATGAAATCTTCGTTCAGTTCCAATTCTGTCAGTGTTGACGTGTTTTTCCTGTTATTTTTAGTTGGTGGGTAATTTTATAAACTGTATGAAAATGTTACATTGATTTAAATGCTGCTATCTCGAACTGACAATCAGAGAAATTTGGACAAGTGATAATTCCACGTAGCCACTGTTTTTACACTGAAATTCTCAAAAGTACAAAATCGGGTAAAATTGCCACCGTTTGCATTGAACATCGAAAAACAACAACAACAACAAACAAAAAGAACAACAGCATCAAAACAACAACAACAACAACAGACACACACACACACACACACACACACACACACACACACACACACACACACACACACACACACACACACACACACACACACACACACACACACACACACACACACACACACACACACACACACACACACACACACACACACACACACATCACACACACACACACACACACACACACACACAACACACAAACAACAACAACAACAACAAATGCAAAACAACAGCAACAACAATCTAATTACACATGAAATTCGGATGCTGATATCGATCGTTTTACATGTCTAGAGCCATCGTCGCTTCGTCAAAGATCAAGACAGCGATCACTTCTCTCTGTCTTTGGTTAAACAACTAACCTCACGGTTACACCTTTTCTCTCGGTCTTTTGTTAAACAACTAACCTCACGGTTACACTTTTTCTCTGTCTTTGGTTAAACAGCTAACCTCACGGTTACACTTTTTTCTCTCTGTCTTTGGTTAAACAGCTAACCTCACGGTTACACTTTTTCTCTCAGTCTTTGGTTAAACAACTAACCTCACGGTTACACTTTTTCTCTCTGTCTTTGGTTAAACAGCTAACCTCACGGTTACATTTTTTGTTTCTGTCTTTGGTTAAACAACTAACCTCACGGTTACACTTTTTCTCTCTGTCTTTGGTTAAACAGCTAACCTCACGGTTACATTTTTTGTTTCTGTCTTTGGTTAAACAACTAACCTCACGGTTACACTTTTTCTCTATGTCTTTGATTCAACACACAAGGGAGTTAATTAGGGTTGAAATACGTAACACAGGTAAACAACAAAGACCTGAGTCGCCTACGGTAACTCTCACCTGGCATGCGTATAAATACAAGGTGCATAAACTCCAGACTCAGGTCTCAGGTCTTTGTTGTACTAGTGTTACGTATTTCGAGCGATAATTAACTCCCTTGTGTGTTGATTCTGCACGAGCGCTCTGGGCTTCGTTCTGCTTCAGCTCTGCGTCTTTGGTTAAGTAAGTAAACATGGTGCTTAACGTCCACAGAAACCATAAGGCTTATTAGGGACGGCTCTTTGGTTAAACAAATCATTTTATTTTCATCTTCGCAACCCCGGCAGCACCTCTTTCCCCTTTTTATGTGTGGACATTTTCACAATCATTTGCCTTGCATGCAACAGCTAGTTCCACTCCTTTCATTTGTGTTAACAAAAGAAATTGGGTATTACAAATAAAAAAGCAATAAGTTAAACTAAAGTTAATTCAAAGTTGGTTTATAATTGTTTACAACTGCTCAGAATACGCAAGAAAATTAAACAATGAACGGTTAGACACCTTTTCTCTCTGTCTCTGTCTGTCTGTCTGACTGTCTCTCTCTCTGTGTGCGTGTGCGTGTGCGTGCGTGCATGCGTACGTGCATGCGTGCGAGTGTGTGTGTGTGTGTGTGTGTGTGTGTGTGTGTGTGTGTGTGTGTGCGCGCGCGCGTGTGTGCGTGTGAGTGCGCGCGTACGTATGTATGTGTGTGTGTGTTGTGTGTGTGTGTGTGTGTGTGTGTGTGTGTGTGTGTGTGTGTGTGTGTGTGTGTGTGCGCGCGCGTGTGTGCGTGTGAGTGCGCGCGTACGTATGTGGTGTGTGTGTGTGTGTGTGTGTGTGCGCGCGCGTGTGTGCGTGTGAGTGCGCGCGTACGTATGGTGTGTGTGTGTGTGTGTGTGTGTGTGTGTGTGTGTGTGTGTGTGTGTGTGTGTGTGTGTGTGTGTGTGTGTGTGTGTGTGTGTGCTACCTTTATACTGCAATTTTCTGCAACCGCAAAGCGGTACTCCGGAAGGAAGCAAGACCGTTGTCTTGTTTATCGCTAGTCCGCTTCACAATCGGCTTAATCTCATTTCCTTGCCCACTTGAATCGAGGTGTTTACGGTGACACAAAATTGACAGACATTATTTTCAAGTACCAGTACTACCAGAACAAAGAGGCAGTACGCGTACACTATTCGCCCATTTGGGGAGCTGTTGTGAAGATAATGAGGCACGGAGTGGAGCAATGGCGTAGTTTTAGGTCAAAGACGAGCGTCTGTGTAGGCGGAAAGAGAAGAAGACTGATAAAAAGGGCCCCACTGGACGTTGACAGTCTTTGTTGGCGAGGACAGACACAGACACAGACAGACAGACAGACACAGAGACACAGACAGACAGACAGACAGACCACACACACACACACACACACACAGGGGGGGGGAGGCAAACTGTGCCACTCCACTCACGATATACAAAAGTGGTGTAACCGAGTGTATTGTATGTTTTTCGGGCCATGACCCTTTAACCTTTTATTTCCTTTTTCTTTTCCTTTTTGATTGGGTAAGAGTTTTATAGCCCCAATTATCTAAAGTGTTAAAACTTGTGCGCTGGGCCCGCCGCGTCCTCTTTCCCCCAGCGTCCCTGCAGTAGCAGGTCGTCAGTCAGTAATAGTTCGAGCTGCTGCCTACGCATCTGATTCAGGGGAGAGCCTATACACTGCTTCCTGGTTGGTGCAAATAAAAGTTATGTTATAGCAACCGATGACTTGTGACTCTTCATCCATGCTTCCACCTGCTTCCCTCACTCACCCTCCCCGCTCCCCTACAGTGGTATTATTAAAGGCAACGACCTCACATGCTTTTTGCACGTGCAAACCATGCATACTCACAACAATAGTCAGATGTTCAAGCCTTAATAAACTATGTCCACAAATCCACTACGGGTAGAGGGCTTAGTCACTGGGTTACTGCCATTGAACTTGCGACCAGTTCCACACGCACACTGTATCAAGTGGAGTACACGTGAAAACCGTACGTCAGCTGCACACACTGCGGATTGCACTCTATTTCACAAACAGAGAGTGTGGACTGTATAGGCTAATGGTGATTTTGTGTTAGTAGAAAACAAAGAAAGAAAGAAAAAAACGAAGGAACAAAGAAAGAAAGAAAGAAACCAATCAACCACCAACCCCAAAGTCTTGGTGGTACATGTGATATCGACCAACATAGAAAAATAACAAAGCTATGTAATGATTGTTTCGCGTTTCACGTGCAGGCCTATCCAAGACACTTTTTAGCGAGCTGTAATGAAGCGGCAGCAAGCTGTCCCGGCCAGAATCGATGTCAAATGTTCAGTGTGTGCAATTGCAGGATGCAGACTACCGATTAGCTGATTGTGCTGTTGTTCAGCGTCTTGAATAAAAACAAGGATGCAAAGACGGAAGGGCGGCTATGCCGTTTATTTTTGGGCACTGGGGCAGAATCAGAATCAATTTTAATGTCACTGTCCCGTCGAGCTGGGTGCAATTTGAGAGACCGGATTTTATACTGATCCTCGGGGGTTTATCAAGACACATATGACTGGAGTACTGGGTTCCAGGCGAGATCAAAAGATCAAGAGATCTTAGAGGAGGGAGGTGGAGCTTGACCCTCAACTTAGCCCAGAAGAGATCATGAGTAGGGAGGTGGAGCTGGGCTAAGAAAGCTGGACTTCCTTTGCTTGAGTTGTCCAAGTTGTTCGTCAACAGCAGTGCAAAGGACATTGTCTTTGTGACTCTGGCCAAGCACAGCAGTTGAAACAGCAATTGCGCAGTGCACAAGTCGCTGGGCAATGGCGAGGGACACCGCCCTAACACTTCCATTGTTCTGGCGGCGGTCCACGGTCTCTCCTGTCTTTTTCGGGCGGTTTCCGCGGTCGAGCCTTCACTCTGTCGTCCCCTTCCCACTCTGTCCCCGTCCCTAATAGGCCATCTCGCCTCCGTGGACGTAAAGCACCAAGAAAGAAAGAAAAAATGGAGTACTGAACTGAATTACGTGATGGACACTATGAGTTTCTTCACTTTGAAGTATCATGAGATGACCATAAGCTTTAAGGCACTTGAAGAGGCGTATCTGGAATCGCGGTATGGATTTACCAGGAGTCTTGGGTACGTATGATAGAGGTATGTGTGATGTAAGTATGGATGTGCTAGGAGTCCTAGGTACATGCGATGGAGGTATGGATTTACCGGGCATTTTGGGTACGTGTGATCGAGGTACGAATGTGCTGGACACTTGGGTTTGTGTGATGGAGGTACGGATGTGCTAATGGTCCTAGGTACGTGCGATGGAGGTATGGATGCGCTGGACATCTGGGTACGTGTGTTGAAGGTACGGATGTGCTAATGGTCCTAGGTATGTGCGATGGAGGTATGGATGAGCTGGACATCTGGGTACGTGTGATGAAGGTACGGATGTGTTAGAAATCCTAGGTAAGTGTGATGAAAGTATGGATGTGCTGGACATCTGGGTACGTGTGATGAAGGTACGGATGTGCTAGAAATCCTAGGTAGGTGTGATGGAAGTATGGATGTGCTGGACATCTGGGTACGTGTGATGAAGGTACGGATGTGTTAGAAATCCTAGGTAAGTGTGATGGAAGTATGGATGTGCTGGACATTTGGGTGCGTGTGATGAAGGTACGGATGTGCTAGAAATCCTAGGTAAGTGTGATGGAAGTATGGATGTGCTGGACATTTGGGTGCGTGTGATGAAGGTACGGATGTGCTAGAAATCCTAGGTAAGTGTGATGGAAGTATGGATGTGCTGGACATTTGGGTGCGTGTGATGAAGGTACGGATGTGCTAGAAATCCTAGGTAAGTATGATGGAAGTATGGATGCGCTGGACATCTGGGTACGTGTGATGAAGGTACGGATGTGTTAGAAATCCTAGGTATGTGTGATGGAAGTATGGATGCGCTGGACATTTGGGTACGTGTGATGAAGGTACGGATGTGCTAGAAATCCCAGGTAAGTGTGATGGAATTATGGATGTGCTGGACATTTGGGTACGTGTGATGAAGGTACGGATGTGCTAGAAATCCTAGCTACGTGTGATGGAGGCACGGAAGTGCTAGGAGTCCTATGCACGTGTGATGGAGGCGTGGATGTGCCTGACATTTGGGTACATGTGATGGAGGTACAGATGTGCCCGACATTTTGGGTACGAGTAATGGAGATATGGGTGTGTCAGGAGTCATATCTACATGCGATGGAGGTATGGATGTGCAGTACATCTCGGATACGTATGACTGAGGTATAGATATGTCGCTAGAAAGCTTTAGTACCTATGACACTAACTATTATTTAATGTAAAGTCATCCACGTAGGTTACATCAGCACGAGACTAGTGGCTACGTCGCACACAGGCCAGTGGTCAGCGCTCTTTTTGTTACCAGGATCCAGCCACCTGTTACTGCCCTTCATGCTTCTTCCTCTGTCTGTTCTTTCAAATTTCCCCCGAAAACCGTTCTCAGTTTACAGACCTTTTCGTCAGTTCCATTGCCCTGACATAGCACAAGCACACAAGCACTGCTATACCCACTGCCCTCTCTCCTACTGCTTTCACTCCTACTGCCCTCTCTCTTACTGTCTTCACTCCTACTGCTCTGTCTCCTGCTGCTTTCACACCCACTGCCCTCTCTCTTCTTCAGTTCCATTGCCCTGATATATAACAAGAATTCAAGCACACCACTATACCCACGCACTCGTGCCCACCCTCCCCACCCACTCGTCCTCCCCATGTCAGCAACCCCCCACCCACCCACACACGGACGCACACACTAATACACCCTCTCATCATAGCCACACACGTAACACTCATGTTTCAATGATAATTACATTACTTTGCAGGTAGGCGATGGAAAGGGAGCGCCCTCGTGGTCGATTGCCTAGAGGACACGCTCTCATTTAACCCACAACCACCTTCTACCACTGGGAGACACCTCTGCGCACCTGATACCGTCAGCATACCAGCCGGGAGAGCCACCTTCCACCTCTGGGAGATACCATCGGCAAACCAATTGGGACAGTCCCCTTCCACCACTGGGAGACACCTCTGCACGCCTGATACCATCTGCAAGCCAACCGGGACAGCCACAGCCCACGGACACACACACACACACACACACACCAGGAGCTAGGAACAGAAATTAGTAGGACCACAGTCTAGCAAAGTGCCAAGCACTTCACTTAATCATCAGACTGTGATATGTTGACATTATTCGGCCACCAACGGTGGTTTAACTCTCGCAAAAAACACACCGTCGAACTGATGCTACTGTTGTTTTATGTGTCGTGTGTGTTTGTTTTGCCGTCAGTCACAGCCATTGGCGCATTAGCACGCGACTTAGCTGATACTGTCAGACTGGTCAAAGGTGAAGATTTGAACATAGTTCCAAATCTCGGTTAATGAAAATGAAATGTGCTGGTTAAAATAAGTTGTTTACCGTAGGTTGAACGCTTGATACAATGTGAAAACGAAGATGTCTTCGCTAGATACATTTCGGACTGGGCACTATGGTATAATTCGCCAATGTGACAGATTGATGCACGTGCTTTGTGCTCACAGCGGCGAGACGATCGATAAAGTGAACCCGCTAACCACTAACAATAATTGGAACGGAAGTGACAGTTTCGCGGGACGCTAGAGGATGAATGAGCTTGCCGAGGGCGGTGGCCTTGAAGAAGGCTAACATGAAGCTTGTGTGGTGCTGGCTTCTGACCTTGAACTCTGCGCTGTACTGCGTGGAGGGCACGTGCTTCATGCCAGAAGTCTACACAATTGGTAAGTGTTAATTAATGGCGAAATGGTTGATTTTGTATTGCACGTGCTTCATGCCAGTAAGTGTTAATTCATGGCGAAATGGTTGATTTTGGAAATAGTTTTTATGTGTTACTTTGCTTGATGTTCATATTGTCTAGCTGGGCTAAAGAAAGTGTCTGGTGCTGAACATACATAGACCTACATTTGGACCTGTTTCTTCTTCTCTCTGTCCCTGTCTGCTTGTCTGTCTGCCTGCCCGCCTGCCTGCCTGCTTGCATGCCTGTCTGTCTCTCTCGTTTTGCCATTTTGAAATACATTTAATTCAGCAATTTTCGAATTAGGACCTATTCAGAGAAGGGAAAATGTGTTGAACTAGGTTTTGGCTGATTGTCAAAAAGACTATAGAGGAGAGGGAGATTTGTATTCAACGTTTCTCCTTGTAGTTGATCATGCTGGTGGTCAACAAACAAGCTGTGCACACACGTATGAAATCTGTCACATAGAGGATGAATGCTTGTGACACATGTACGTCAGTGTTCCGCTAACTGAGTTGTGCATGATTTGACTAATGGCTATAATGCACTGTTCGTACCGCAAGCTGATGCAGTTTCAATCAATCGACATCCTGTATGTCACCGACACGGTGTGTGTATCAGTTTTTATTGTTGGTGCTGAGCCGCAGGGTGGTATTTCATATTTTCGTCGTGATGGTGTGTGTGTGTGTGTGAGTGTGTGTGTGTGTGTGTGTGTGTGTGTGTGTGTGTGTGTGTGTGTGTGTGTGTGTGTGTGTGAGTGTGAGTGTGTGTGTGTGTATGTGTGTGTATGATTATTTGTGTTGTAGTGTGTGTGTGTGTGTGGTGTGTGTGTGTGTGTGTGTGTGGTGTGTGTGTGGTGTGTGTGTGTGTGTGTGTGTGTGTGTGTTGTGTGTGTGTGTGTGTGTGTGGGTGTGTGTGTGGGTGTTGGTGTGTGTGTGTGTGTGTTTTGTGTGTGTGTGTGTGGGTGTGTGTGGTGTGTGTGTGTTTGTATGTTTGTTGTGTGTTGTACGTGTGTGTGTGTGTGTGTGGTGTGTGTGTGTGTGTGGTGTGTGTGGTGTGTTGTGTGTATTGTGATGATTGATTTGTGTGTGTAGTGTGTGTGTGTGTGTGTTGTGTGTTGTGTGTGTGTGTGTGTGTGTGTGTGGTGTGTGTGTGTGTGTGTGTGTGTGTGTGATTTTTGTGTGTATGTAGTGTGTTGTGTGTGTGTGTGTGTGTGTGTTGTGTGTGTGTGTGTGTGTGTGGTGTGTGTGTGTGTGTGTGTGTGTGTGTGTGTGTGTGTGTGTGTGTTTGTGTGTTTGTATGATTTTTGTGTGTATGTACTGTGTTGTGTGTGTGTGTGTGTGTGTGTGTGTGTGTGTGTGTGTGGTGTTGTGTGTGTGTTGTGTGTGTGTGTGTGTGTGTGTGTGTATGTGGTGTTTGTTGTGTGTGTGGTTTGTGTTGTATGTGTGTGTGTGGTGTGTGTGATTGTGTTTGTGTGTGATGTGTTGTGTGTGTGTGTGTGTGTGTGTGTGTGTGTGTGTGTGTGTGTGTGTGTGTGTGTGTGTGTATGTGTGTGTACTTTTCTAAAAATGTAGGCCTACTTCAAGTACAACGTCATCTCCCGAACCTGCCTCTAGCTTCCTCTTCAACTCTTCCTCTCTTGCATAAACATGCAACAGCACAAATGAAATCCCAGAAAGCTCCTCATTTCAGACTAATCTAATGCGTCGAGCCTTACTCTCGAAGCTTCCCACCCTGAAAAAAAGAAGAAGAAGGAAAAAAAGAAAGGAAAAAAGTAGAAGAAGAAGAAGAAAAAAAAGACAAAAAAAAGACAAAGAAAAACAGAAAAACAATCCCGATCGCAGATCACTGCCTCACCGCTTTCAGCCAGTGCTTGTAAATTCATTGAATACACTCCATTCTTCGGGAAACTGATGACGCCCTTTTGAAATCAGTCGTGTTGTCGGTGAATGAATGGACAATTGT
>JABMCL010000196.1:422500-425000 GCA_018857735.1 Alviniconcha marisindica
TCTGAGCGACGGGCTTTCCAATAACGGCGTGCTGCACATACTACACAACGCCGAGTTGGCTGTCGGTCAGAGGGTCGACACCGTCTACAGCAGCTACTGGGATTTGGGATCGAAACAAGTGGTGGATTTCGAGGACTACACGAACATTTTACTTTGGTGCGACGGCCCGTGCGTCAGCAGCTTTCTTAGTAAAGTAGGTTGGCTATTTCTGCATTACGTGGTCTCTCTTGTTTGTTTTGTATTCTTCACTTACAAGGCACCCAGCTGTGCAGCATTAGATCCAAACACATAAAAATTCAAAAGAACGCTATTTATTAGGAAAAAACGTAAATTATGTCCTAATAAACAGTGTTCCTTTGAGCCTTTTATGTGTTTGGGTCTTGTTTTAGAACGCTAGCAGTCATTCTTGTTTCAGACTTTTGTGCAGCATTAGGAAGATTTTGGAGACTTTTGCTTTTGTGTGTGTTATTATGGTTGGTGTTGATATTATTGTTCACGTTGTTTTGTTCATTCCAATCAGATTTGGTTTTACTGTAAGCTAGGAGGTGTTCCACTGTTAATATTGTAAGTGACTGCCTGTTGGTTACAGTAAAGATCTGATTAGTTAAACCCGTTTGTTACTTTTATATGGAGGCAGTGACATAGTTAGGCCTCAGTGATCTGCTTCTGTAATTTATTGTCTTAATTGCACACACACACACACACACACACACACACACACACACACACACACACACACACACACACACACACACACACACACACACACACACACACAATTTTTCACACACACACACCACACACACACACACACACACACACACACACACACACACCCTCCTCCTCACAACACACACCACACACACACACACACACACACACACACCCACCACACACACACACACACACCACACACACACACACACACACACACACTCCTCCTCTACACACACACACACACACACACAACACACACACACACACACACACACCACACCCACTCACACACACACACACACACACACACACACACACACACACACACACACACACACACACACACACACACACACATCCTCTCTCTCTCCTTTCTTTCACACACACACACACACACACACACACACACACACACACACACAACACACACACACACACACACACACACACACACACACACACACACACACACACACACACACACACACACACACACGAATATTGTAATCACTTTTTGTCACCGTTCTAACAACCGTATCCTATTTTCGCTTTCAGCGTTTTGTTTTGAATTCACTCATCAACACGATGAGATGACTCGTACGAGTTTGTGCGGAAGTCAGATAAAGATGAAATTTGTTTGTTTTACCATGTAGGTAGCCCAAAAGACAGTTCTTACAATGGAAAGTTCTGTTCACTTTTCTCGACGAAAATCAATCACGAAAAATGCGGTGATGTTTTGTTTCGTACGTCTTCTGCCCAGAATCCGGAGGTCCATAATTTCGAGATTCCCTTAAATTTCAAAATCCGCCGTCCGGTTTATTTCCGATCCAATTCAAAGCGGAAAAACAATTATTTTTCTTCTTCTCCAGAGCAATTATTTCAAATGTTAACTCTGTGTGTGTGTGTGTGTGTGTGTGTGTGTGTGTGTGTGTGTGTGTGTGTGTGTGTGTGCGTGTGTGTGTGTGTGTGTGTGTGTGTGGGGGTGGTGTGTGGTGTGTGTGTGTGTGTGTGTGTGTGTGTGGTGTGTGGGGGTGTGTGTGTGTGTGCGTGCGTGTCGTGCGTGTGTGTGCGTGTGTGTGTGTGTGTGTGTGTGTGTGTGTGTGTGTGTGTGTGTGTGTGTGTGGTGTGTGTGTGTGTGTGTGTGCAAATGGCAATGGGTTTAAGGATGGGGATTTTGATTGTGGTTGCTATGCTATGTGCAGATGGCAGTGGACGCAGAAAACTGGGGAAAGATCGTCACCATCCAGCACATGACGCGGCTTCTGATAGTCAGCACGTCGGTCGCTTCAAAGACCTACTCCTCTGCCAGCCAGCAACTACACGACGTTGTTGGCAACCGCACACTGAACTTTGCTGCTTCAGATGGAAATTTCAGTATTATTACTCAGGAAATTGAAAACATTCTCAATATGGTGCAACACCTCTTTCACGTGGCTGTGCTATGGAAAGCAGAGGTAAGTTCGGGTTAAAAAAAGAAGAAGAAGAAGAAGAAAAGAAAAGAAAAAAGAAGAAGAAAAAGAAGAAGAAAAAAGCATAATTATGCACGAGTTCAAGAAATGATGAGTTTATAGCATTAATTATATAGCTTGTTAATAATAATATAATATGGAAAATGCAACTTAAGGCCAGGAAGCAGGCCTTTAAGATTCAATGAGTCAAAAACAAACTATGAAACAATGAATTAAACTGAAAATACCATCGCTGCACCAGGAGATAGTACAAAGTTTTAGGAATGAATGCCTTTTAATACGTGGTAGACAAGCCAGTAGTGTATCTTTGTTGT
>JABMCL010000196.1:432500-435000 GCA_018857735.1 Alviniconcha marisindica
AACCTAAACTACAATCCTTGTAAAATTAAATTTTCGAGTTCGAGTTCTCTCTCTCTCTCTCTCTCTCGCTCCCTCCCTCCAAACCCTCTTCAGTCGACCTCTACTCACTCCAACAACCAAGCAACCAAGTTGCGATGCCTTTCTTTTCACCTTCCTCTCCTGGAACCCACCAGGTGGTGTGTGGAACCCGACCACCGGAAGTGCGCGGATGTTCGTGTCGGCGTGGTGGCTGTTCTGCGTCATCATCGCGGCCATTTACAGCGGCAACCTGACGGCGTCGTTCGCCGTGACGCTCTACGACCCGTCCTTTGCCACTCTGCAGGCGATGCTGGACGAGGGCGCCTACGACTTCGGCACTGTCCCCGGCACTATCTGGTTCGACATCTTTAAGGTATTGAGGAACTCTTCATGGCACTATCTGGTTCGACATCTTTAAGGTATTGAGGAACTCTTCATGGCACTATCTGGTTCGACATCTTTAAGGTATTAAGGAACGTTTCATGGCACTATCTGGTTCGACATCTTTAAGGTATTGAGGAACTCTTCATGGCACTATCTGGTTCGACATCTTTAAGGTATTGAGGAACTCTTCATGGCACTATCTGGTTCGACATCTTTAAGGTATTGAGGAACTCTTCACGGCACTATCTGGTTCGACATCTTTAAGGTATTAAGGAACTCTTCATGGCACTATCTGGTTCGACATCTTTAAGGTATTGAGGAACTCTTCATGGCACTATCTGGTTCGACATCTTTAAGGTATTGAGGAACTCTTCATGGCACTATCTGGTTCGACATCTTTAATGTGTTAAGGAACTCTTCATGGCACTATCTGGTTCGACATCTTTAAGGTGTTAAGGGACTCTTCACGGCACTATCTGGTTCGACATCTTTAAGGTATTAAGGAACTCTTCATGGCACTATCTGGTTCGACATCTTTATGGTATTAAGGAACTGTTCATGGCACTATCTGGTTCGATATCTTTAAGGTATTAAGGAACTCTTCATGGCATTATCTGGTTCGACATCTTTAAGGTGTTAAGGAACTGTTCATGGTACTATCTCGTTCGACAACTTTAAGGTATTAAGGAACTCTTTATAGCACTATCTGCTTCGACATCTTTAAGGTGTTAAGGAACTCTTCATGGCACTATCTGCTTCGACATCTTTAAGGTGTTAAGGAACTCTTCATGGCACTATCTGCTTCGACATCTTTAAGGTATTAAGGAACTTTTCATGGCACTATCTGGTTCGACATCTTTAAGGTGTTAAGGGACTCTTCATGGCACTATCTGGTTCGACATCTATAAGGTATTAAGGAACTCTGCATGGCATTATCTGGTTCGACATCTTTATGGTATTAAGGAACTCTTCATGGCATTATCTGGTTCGACATCTTTAAGGTGTTAAGGAACTGTTCATGGCACTATCTTGTTCGACAACTTTAAGGTATTAAGGAACTCTTTATAGCACTATCTGCTTCGACATCTTTAAGGTGTTAAGGAACTCTTCATGGCACTATCTGGTTCGACATCTTTAAGGTGTTAAGGGACTCTTCATGGCACTATCTGGTTCGACATCTTTAAGGTATTAAGGAACTCTGCATGGCATTATCTGGTTCGACATCTTTATGGTATTAAGGAACTGTTCATGGCACTATCTGGTTCGACATCTTTAAGGTATTAAGGAACTCTGCATGGCATTATCTGGTTCGACATCTTTATGGTATTAAGGAACTGTTCATGGCACTATCTGGTTCGACATCTTTAAGGTATTAAGGAACTCTTCATGGCATTATCTGGTTCGACATCTTTAAGGTGTTAAGGAACTCTTCATGGCACTATCTTGTTCGACATCTTTAAGGTATTAAGGAACTGTTCATGGCACTATCTGGTTCGACATCTTTAAGGTGTTAAGGAACTCTTCATGGCACTATCTGGTTCGACATCTTTAAGGTGTTAAGGAACTGTTCATGGCACTATCTGGTTCGACATCTTTAAGGTATTAAGGAACTCTTCATGGCACTATCTGGTTCGACATCTTTAGGTATTAAGGAACTCTTCATGGCACTATCTGGTTCGACATCTTTAAGGTATTAAGGAACTCTTCATGGCACTATCTGGTTCGACATCTTTATGGTATTAAGGAACTCTTCATGGCACTATCTGGTTCGACATCTTTAAGGTATTAAGGAACTCTTCATGGCATATCTGGTTCGACATCTTTAAGGTATTAAGGAACTGTTCATGGCACTATCTGGTTCGACAACTTTACAGGTATTAAGGAACTCTTATGCACTATCTGCTTCGACATCTTTAAGGTTTAAGGAACTTTCATGGCACTACTGAGTCACAACTTTAAGGCATACAGGACTCTAACACACACACACAGGACTACAGGACCTCTCAGACAGAACACCAGAACACAGACACACACACGACACACACACACACACACACACACACACACACACACAGCACACACACACATCACACACACA
>JABMCL010000196.1:437500-450000 GCA_018857735.1 Alviniconcha marisindica
TCCCACTGGTGGCAGGACGCTGGACAGAAGTGCGGAGCGAGCGTAAGGACGGAGGTGAAGACAGTCACCCTGAAGGACTGTCAGAGCGCTTTCTATTTGCTGCTCCTCGGATTCGTCATGGCGCTTCTCGCCATCCTGTCCGAAAGCCTTTTTCATTGGTTCTGTCGCCGGAAGTGGGACGGTTTGAACGAGCGTGCGCGTGGGACCACCGAAGGAAGACAGGGTGTTTCCTTTTCGCCCCAAAAGGCGACCGCGAACGTCCAGAACGGAGTGTCCACCGTTTACATGACGAACGACGCCCAAGGAGACGGCTTCACGCCCGTTTCGGACTTCAATGGACTGCAGACGTCGTTCATCCATCACGAACCCACCTGCAACGGGAACAGCACACCGTCCACAACGTGAGAGCGGAAGCGTTGGGAAACGTTGGCCAACACGAAAGATGCAAAGCTGGTTAGGCCCACACTCGGCGTTTCGGCAGTGTCTGAGACCCAAATACACAACAGGCTGAAAATACAACAGCAACAACACACGCTGATTTTAATAAGACGACACAAAACATACGCAAATTTTCGGGGCGAACGCCTTTTTCAAAAAGCAGCGATGATAGATAAAAGATGATAGATAGATAGATAACACTTGGTGTTTCACGCCCAGTGATGATAGATAAAAAATGAAACTTTTCTCACTGATTCTGTTTCGGTTGTTGGCGCTGGCATGTTTGGAAGTGTTGAAGAATGCTAGCACGAAGATGACGTGTGTGTGGCCGATTATATATGTCTCAGAGACCGTTCTTCAGCGATGTAGAACTCACAGCTTCAGTGGCTCCTCTAAATGAAGAGGATGTTTGGGCGGAGCAGTTAGTTTGTTTCGTGTCGCTGGTGATAAAGGGCACTGCACCAGAATGGCGTAATTTCAGAGGAAGTGAAGGAAATGTTCTGTGTACATTGATGCAGAATATGACGGCACTAAAAATGGAAGGCGATTCCGCCAGCACAGTATGAGTTCCGTTGAAATGAAGAATACTGCATCAGCATAACATGATTTCAATGGAAATAAAAGACAACTCTGTCAGCTGAGCATATTTTTAATTGAATATTCCACGTGCAGAATATTGTGGAAGCGAAAGACAAATTTCTAAATGAATGTAACAGCGGTACGCTGGATCTCGACAAACCACCACACATGAGCAGTGTATGCACGAGAATCTATCTTCACTGCACAGGGTGATATTTCATGTACTCTCGAACCAGTATGATAATCATCGTTGTTGATCATCGTTTGAGCAAAAATTGTGACAGGTATCCTGTCGTTTATTTTTTGTTGTTGTTATTATGCGTGCGCCGAAATCTAATCAAACTTTCTACTGAGAGATAATGAATGTCTGACTACTAAGGGAGATAACTGGATCTGGCGACGATCGATAGTGACGAGCTCTATTTCGTGAATTAGAATCAGTACAAGTGTGTGTGTACGTGCGTGCGTGTGTGAGTGTGTGTGTGTGTGTGTGTGTGTGTGTGTGTGTGTGTGTGTGTGTGTGTGTGTGTGTGTGTGTGTGTGTGTGTGTGTGTGTGTGTGTGTGTGTGTGTGTGCGTGTGTGTGTGCGTGCATGCGTGCGTGCACGCTCGCTTTTTTGTGAGTGAGTGTGTGTGTGTGTGTATGTGCGTGCGTGCGCGTGTGTGCGTATGTGTGTGCGTGCGTGCGTGCGTGCGTGCGTGTGTGTGCATGCGTGTGTGTGTGTGTGTGTGTGTGTGTGTGTGGTGTGTGTGTGTGTGTGTGTGTGTGGTGTGTGCGCGCGCGCGTGTTTTTGTCAATGAATGCTTGTATGAGTGTGTGTGTGTGTGTGTGTGTGTGTGTGTGTGTGTGTGTGTGTGTGTGTGTGTGTGTGTGTGTGTGTGTGTGTGAACGCTCGCGTGTATGCGTTGGCGGGTGCGGTCGCGGGCGTATGTGTTGTACGTGCGTTCACGAGGAAATTTCACGTTCGTCTAGTGTCGTTAGATTTGTCCAGGAATCGTGTATTACTGTACTCGCCTACATTTCACCAGTTGTCCTGCAGTGTGTTAGCCTGCATTTGACTGTTAACCGTACAGCGTTATTTTGGCGTACTTCCAATTATTTTGCTCCGTCATATTGGCATGCATTTGCATGTCTGCATATCGTGTTGTGCAATGTTGTATTGGCGTGAAGTCCCTATTGTGACACCTCTCAGGAATTCTGGTACAAGTGAATTTTGAATGCGATAGAAATTGTTGGTTAAAGCCACGTACTCTTCTCATTTATTGACGCCATTACGATCATTGTTAGCGCCGATGATTAAGTTATATTGTGATCGATGTTAGCATTGATAATAATAATAATGATAATGTACATTTATCATGCGCTCATCAACGCCCTGAGCGCTCACATGATACATATTAACATAAATATGATATTCTATACACATGTAGAGCATAGTCCTACCAAAACATTATACATAAAGTATTATACGGAAAAACAAACAAACAAACACACGCACTACACACACACACACACACACACACACACACACACACACACACACACGCACGGAAGCACGCACGGAAGCACGCACGCACGCACGCACGCACGCACGCACGCACACACACACACACACACACACACACACATGAACAAGTTATACTAAATACACTTGTACTTCCATAACGAACCACACTCACCTACACATCAACACGTTAAAAGACTACAGTTTCCTTTCTCTCTTCCCATCGCCCTGCAGGGTCTACGGTTTCATGTTGACTGAATGGATTCTCAGAAACGGAAAATGACGACGGATGGTTGGACGAATGATTCTAAGATTGAGAGGAAGTGGGCTGGAATTTCGAAAGAGAATATGTTTTAAACCAAAGCTGAGAGAACTGGGTGTGTGGGTGGAGCTGGGAGGGGGGATAATATAAGTGTGGCGATAAGCAATCAAGATAAAAGAGACAGGGATCGGAAATGTGATTCTCGGAGCTATAAGCCCAGCCTTACTGCATTAGCTAATGATACAACGAACGGCGTTTTCTGTTCGTTTATCTCAACATGCATAGGCAAACGTTTAGCCCCGCCCCCACCCTCCTTCTTACGGGATGTGGGTCAGTACAAGACCTACCCCCCCCCCCACACACACACAACCCAACCCCCCCCGCCCCCCACTTACCCCCTCTGCTGAAAATCCAGAGTTATAAAATAATCTCCACTTTTAGTCTGGGTTATTGAGAATATGGCTTCACATGCTTCGCCTAATGCCAGGATGTTTTGTCTGTCTAGTTCCAACTTTCCTGGTTCATTCAATTTCATTTCTTCCCAGTCCTCTCTTCCAACCTACGGCCGTCTGTCATGTGCAGCTGGTCGGACTTTTAATTGTGAAGTGTGCCTCACCTTCGTATGACCTTCGTGGATGACTGGGCGTTAAATATAAAGAACAAACCAAGAATCGTTTACTGCCTTCCTCCCCCCCCCCCCCCCCCCCCCCGCCACCACTACCCTCTGGCTGAAAAGACGCTTATCTACGGATCAATAGTTCCATTGGTCATTTACTTTGAATCATGTGTGTGTGAGCTGTCGCTTTCTTTTTCTCTCGTTCTTTTTTCTTCTCTCCATCAGATGGGAGTGGGATGGGGATTGTGTATATGCGTGAGAGTATAATCTGTGTATGGGTTGGAGAGGGGTGGATGGAGTGAAAATATGTATGATAGATGAATTAATTGTGTCAGATAATATGCGAGAGTTTCTATACAATCATTACAATGTATATTGTTTACACGACATTTAGGGTGTATGCATGTGTTAGTACGTGCACGTGCATGTGATCTTGCGTGCATGAGGTATTGATGCGGGGTGAAATTAACCATGTGTATGGATACATATACAAATGTATGCTTGTTTTTTGCGACCGCAAATAATGCTTTGTTGTTGTTGTTGTTTTGGTGTAACTTGTTGATATATTTTGTTATCTTGTTATCTTGTAAGATCAGTCTGATATCACTTATGTGAAAAGACCTTAAATAAAAATAAAAAAGCGGAAAAAAAAGGAAGAATGGCTTCAAGGACATCATTGTGGAACGTTTATTCAAAAACATGCAACCACTCTCTACAAAGCATATTTACTCGCTCATTTACACACGCATTTGTATCTGCTACTTCTGATACTTTCACGTCATACTAATGCTCCGTAGCCATCCTCTACAATGCACATTAATTTTACTCGCTCATTCATACACGCATTTGCATCTATTTCTGATACTTTCACGTCATACTAATACTCCGCAGCCACCCTGTACAACGCACATTCACACGCACTGGCATACTGCTACTTCTGATACTTTCACGTCATACTAATACTCCGCAGCCATCCTCTACAATGCACATTCACTCGCTCATTCACACGCACTGGCATACTGCTACTTCTGATACTTTCACGTCATACTAATACTCCGCAGCCATCCTCTACAATGCACATTCACTCGCTCATTCACACGCACTGGCATACTGCTACTTCTGATACTTTCACGTCATACTAATACTCCGCAGCCATCCTCTACAATGCACATTCACTCGCTCATTTACACACGCACTGGCATACTGCTACTTCTGATACTTTCACGTCATACTAATACTCCGCAGCCATCCTCTACAATGCACATTCACTCGCTCATTTACACACGCACTGGCATACTGCTACTTCTGATACTTTCACGTCATACTAATACTCCGCAGCCTTCCTCTATTAACGCATTAACAATTATTACTTACTTGATTTTGTTTTTTGACTACATTTCGACCTAAAGCATGAAAAATGCTTGATAAAATGTCAAAAAATATACGTGCAGCGTCAATGGAACATCGAAAATCCAAAACGACTGGAGAAAATAAAAAAATAAAAATCAAACTCTGGCCTTTGAAGTAGAAGCATTTTGAAGAGGAAGCGTCAATGGAACATCGAAAATCCAAAACGATTGGAAGCAGAAAAAAGAAAAAGAAAAAGAAAAAATCCTTCAAACTCTGGCCTTTGAAGAACAGTCGTTTTGAAGGAGAAGCGTTTTCAACAGCTCATATTGTTTCTGCTTTCTGCGTTCCAGTGCCCTGTTCAGCGTGTACAGGAACGGGTTGATAGCTGCGTTAACGGGCAGAGCGAAGATGGCCATGGCCACGTTGACCTCTCCGGGGACGGAGACACCTCCTGCCGCCAGCAGCCCCAGCAGACCGATGGGGAACCAGCACAGGAAGTCGGACACAGCGATGGTGATCAGCCGACGAGCGATGGTCAGGTCCTTGGCCCTCGCCGTGTTCTCGTTCACGTGCAGCCTGTTGGCCTGGATCGACGTGAAAATGGTGACCTGCCCTGCAGCGATCAGCAGGAAGAGGACAAAGTTGGTGACGATCATAATGCCGAAGGAGTAATCGTGGCCGGGGAAGTCGTTCCGGGTGATGGGCAGCGGGACGCAGATGCCGGTCTGGCTGTAGAAGCGCCAGTGGGCCGTGACGGGCAGCAGCGGAATGGCGGCCAGAGCCAGACCCACGGTCCACACCACGCAGCAAGCCAGCAGAGCGGAACGAGCACTGAAGCGCAGCTGGCTGAGGGGGAAGCGCAGCACCAGGAAGCGGTCCGCGGTGATGAGGCAGATGATGAGGGCCGACACCTCGCTGGACAGCAGGGACAGGAAGCCGGCAAACTGACATGCTGCGCTGCTTTTCCACTCAGTGTCTTTCCACATGTAGTCGCCCTGATACAGCTGGTCCACCACACCGATCATGGCAAGATACACGCCCATTAACAAACCAGAAATGCAAAGACTGGTAACGAAAACATCAAAGCCGATTGTCTTTTTCTTTTTACTTAGAAAATGTCGACTAGCTAAGCTGCCCAAGTTGCCTATTAGAGCAAGGATGGCAAAGAGAAACAGAAAAACTCGGTAAATGTTTGAACGCAGCAGGGATTCACAGGACGATATCTCGTCAGACGGAGCATGGCAGCTGATCACAGCCGGTTCTCTTTCTGCCCTTGTTTAGAAGCTGCCGAGCTGTTAGACAGCCAGCGTTTCCTATCAGGGCAAGAATGGCAAAGAGACACAAGAAAGTTAGATGGATTTTCGAACGCAGCAGGGACTCACAGGACGATATCTCGTCAGACGGAGCATGGCAGCTGATCACGTTGAATCCCTTGGGCAGAATGGCCGGACAGCACAGCCTGTAGTTGTCTGTGTGGATCACACGTAGCTCCGTCAGGCCCTGCAAAAAGGTCCGGTGGAAACTCGGACACGGGGCATCCACGGAGGTCCAGCGTCTGCAGCATCTTCAGCGGCCGGAACCCCGCCCCCTGCACGCGCTGCACGCCACTGTCACTCAAGTTCAAGGTCTGAAGGTTGGGCGGAAGGGACAGGCGGCTCGTGTTCAACGATTTGGTGGCTAACTCGGAGAGCTCGGGGAGGCGGACGGTCTCGATGGCCACGTGAGACAGATCGAGAACGCGGATATTTACGAAGAGAATTAACACGGAGTCCGAATCTAGAAAGGACATGAGCGGGTTTCCCGCTAGAGACAGAGATCGCAGGTTGTCCACGTGCTGGATGTGATGAAGAGTGAGGTGCTGCAGCAGGTTGTCTCTGAGGTCCAGGCTGTGCAGGTTGGGCAGACGCGGCAGTTCTAGAGACGTCAGACTGCACTCCGCCAGACCCAGGTGCACCAGCATGACGTTGTTGGTGACGTCAGCAGGGACCACACCAGACGCTGGGGCCTCCAGAAAGCGGAGCTCGGTGTAACTGCTGACCTGAAATGGCTGCGTGCAGAAAAAGGCGTGCCCGTAGCACGTGCAACTGTCAGGGCACGTCAGGTTACACAGCAGCTCGTCGTCGTGCTGCGGGCACTGCGCCCAGCCGTCACAAAGGTGAGTGGGGTGTAGACACGCCGTGGACCCGCGGCACCTGTAGAACCCCCGACACCTGTGACGGTCGCATCCTGTCTCGTCCTCGTGCTCTGGACAGTCGTAGACCCCGTTACACCTCAGATAGACAGGTATGCAGAAGTTGTTCGCTGGACACTCCACGTGGGTCTCTGGACACTGCACCTGACCGTTTGGCCAGGGCTTGGTATAGACGTATGTAGTGAGGAATCCACTTTCGTCCAGGTCGACAAGACCAGGTGGGAATTGGTTGAGGGAAACGTGCGTCAAAGTGGCATGCTCACATTCCATTTCATCCTCTCCTTGTGGGCAGTCTTCGCGCCCGTCACATTTAACCGAAGCTAGCACGCACTGAAAGAAAGTATTAGTTACTATTAGTACGCTTTCAAACAAAACGATCGGCTCTGAAAAGTTAGATCTTGGATTTATACTTAAAATCAACTGCATGAGATCATATTTGACGACGGAGAAGAAACAGAAGAAGAAGGAGGAGGAGAAGGAAGAGGAAGAAAAAGAGTAGGAGGTGATGAAGAAGAGTTAGTGATGGATACTTTTAAGGTACTGTTAACCGAACAGTCACTTCAGGACGAAAGAAGAAGAAGAAAAAAAAAAAAGAGACAGTGACATACTCTCATTAGAAGGGGAAGACGTACAAACATTGTACCCAGGAGAATGACAAAACTACCCCCACCAAACTAACCCATCTCCAGCGGCAAGATCATTTCACGACGAAAGAAGAAAGAAAGAAAGAGACAGGGGGACACTCTCAGAAGAGGAGGAACACGTACAAACACTGTACCCAGGAGATTCACAAAACTACCCCCACCAAACTACCCCACCCCCCATTCCGCGGCTAGGTCGACAACAAACCACACCTGTTGGTTCCCACAGTCAAACTGTGTCATGACATCACAGGGCGGGAAGACGCAGAACTTCTCATCGCTGCTGTCGCTGCAGTCGGGGCGATGGTCACAGACCAAGGTGTAGGGCACCTCACCACGGCCGTTGCTGCACGGGAAGGACGGCGGAAGTGGCGTCAGAGCCGCTCCGCAGAAAGCCGCAGAATCGTCATTACGGGTCGCTTTGCATGAAACCGAGGCTGCAACGTCACGCGCCCAGCACGAGCTCTGCACGTCACATGCCAGGAACTCGTGGGTCAGGTGGCCACCTTGCGGACATGTCGTGGTTCTGACGCTGTTCGACTCATTCAGGTTTCCGGGGTCTGGGAACTGTATCGTATTTTGCACTGACGGAAGTCTCATGTCCATTTCACACAAAAACCCTGCATAGCTTTTTTGAATACAATAAAGGCTCTCATCATAAAGCGCACCAGGTCTCTCCTTCATGTAGCCACAACCAGAACCCCAATAGACGCCTGAGAGATTGCCGAAGAAAGCCACGGTCTGATCCACATGCTGCCAGCTGTTGCTATACCTTGGGATTCAGATGAACTCACTATCACTCTATCCATACCACAGCGGGTAATTGCATTAAGAGGCTATGAACACACAGGTAAACAATTGACAATAGTGTATTTTCACGTAAACAAATTCTTATGCATAAATAAGGTCAAGCACTTCAGTGTATTTTGCATAAATAAGGTCAAGCAGTTCAGAGGATATCGTCCGGTACCTTTGTTGTGACTTTGACCTTCATAAAGAAATGACAGTGATGATGATGATGTAATATAAAGCTATATTGGTTGCAAAATGGTCAGCATTCAGTAGATACAGAACAAGCGGTCATAATTTGTTTTTATGCTCTCTCACTGTGACCATGAAGATGGAAATGTTGTCTTTTCAAATGACACGCCGGTTTATGATGATGCATCAGTATGCAAACTTTTCTTGCAAACGGTTAAGTAGTTCAGAAGATATCCGGACAAATATTCGCTGAATTGTTTAAACTTTGCTGGGGACCTTAACCTTGAACATAGCAATTCGGTCTTTTTACTGGACACTGCAGAATGATATACTACCGAGCTAAATGAACTTGCAAAAGGATTAGCAGTTCAGAAGACAGAGTAGAAACAGAATCTTTTTATGAATCTTATAATAATGAACCATCAATGTGACCTTGACCTTGATTGTAGCAAATCCATGTTTCGCATGATAGTACAACTTATGATCATTGATCGTTATACCATGTTTGGCTACAAATGTCTCAGCGGTTCAGAACATAAAAATCGGAAGATAATTCACTGACATTTTGAACGTTTTCTGTGACCTTGAACTTGAACACAGCACTCTAATACTTACACTGGACACTCCGGCTTGTAATAGTGTACTAACAACGCAAGTTTGCTTGCAAACTAATCAGCATGATAGGAGATAAAGTTGAAAGAATCAAATTTTCATTTTGACCTTGACTTTGAAATAGGAAACCAATCTTTTCGCAAGATATAACAGCTCATAATGACGCTGCACATGCCAAGTTTCGTTACAAAAGATAGAGAGGTTTAGAACAGATCGTCTGGACAAAATGCGGACAAATAAACAGACGGACATAATTATGGAACCACTGACAGTGTCACTCCAGTATACTGCCCCAAACCTTGCTTCTGGTGTTTAATTAACATACACGAAGCACAGTCATGTCTGGACAAACCTGCATATTGCAGATGAATAATTGGCTTTTAACGCCCAGTCAGCCGTGGCGGTTACATCAGGGCGACGCATATTGCATACAAACCAAACATTTTATGACCACTAAGGCCCATACCAATATTTGGAGGGCCGTTTGGTTATCGGTTCATGTGTTTTTCTTAGTGAGTCTGTGGTGGACCTGTGGGTCTCTGGGGCTATAAATTCAAACGGATTTCTTTTTTCGTGAAAAATGATCCCTTATCTAAGCTTACAACAACAACAACAACAACAACAACAACAGTGAACTACCACCATCACCACCACCACTGCAATCCCGAGATGACTATGTCCCTCTTACATGACAGGTAATTCTTTGGACGATGACTGTATCCCAATGAACAAAGGTCTGTTCGCGAATAGCTCGCGACGAAGAGCACAGTAGACACGCCTCCATTCTCCAGCCGATTTCAGCGAGGCCAAGGCCGCTCCTTTCATCCTGCAACTCTTGTCAGCGTCCAGCCAGGATATTGTGTGATCCGGAGCGACGTAGATGTAGCAGGAGTCGCCGATGGAGATGCGTCCCTGACCGCAGCGTTGGGTGGTGTAGGGACACGGAGCCTCGTCCTCGCCCCCAGCGCACTCCGTCTTGAAGTTGCACAGCACGTGCTGCCGGAAGTCCGGCCAGTGAGGCACGGAACAGTTCCACGTGCCGTCCGGAAGTGGCTGGGGCAGCGCCGTGTCGTTGTGAAAAGAGAACCGGAGACGGAATCCTCGGGTGAAACCCACACCACCAAAACATTCGGCTAGCGTTAGGGCGAAGCTGGGAACTTTGTAAATGACGGGAGGGCTTAAGTGATCGCATGCTGTCCACGTCGGTTGGAAGCGGTGAAGATCTCTGCGTAAACATTTGAACTGACCTTCAGCAATGTGGGCTCTAGTGCAGACACAAGTTAGTTCCAATGCCATCTCCTCCCCTCCCCCCAATATATATATACACTCTATAGGACTCTCTCTCTCTCGCTCTCTCTCTCTCTCTCTCTCTCTCTCTCTCTCTCTCTCTCTCTCTCTCTCTCTCTCTCTCTCTCTCTCTACGATCTGCACTTGAAAAGACACCAGTACATCAACAGCAACATTACAAACTGATATTATTTCACAGGGATGCGTGGTGTGCGTGTGTGTGGGGGGGTGGGGGGGGGGGGGGGGGGGGGGGGGGGGGGGGGGGGGGGGGGGGGGGGGGGGGGGGGGGGGGGTGGAGGAGGAATTGGTTGTGTTTGCTATTAACTGAGTTGCGTGTAAAACAAATAAAAAAATCTGAAACAAGAATAACTGCTGGTGTAAAATCCAAACACATTTAAAAGGTTAAAAAAACAAAACATAAGCAACAACAAAAACGCTATTTATTATGATAAATCACAGCATGCGAATGCTCGGGGTAATCATCCCCGTAAATTATATTTTATGTTCACCGTTTAACTGTTATTTAAGTGTTGTTTCGTAGCTTGAAAAAGGGGTTACTTCGAAAATTTGCCTGTTGTGTATTGTCAAAATAAATAGCGTTCTTTTCAACTTTTGATGTGTTTGGATCTTGTGTTGCGTGTAGACCTGCGAACTTGTGTTTTGGTGACTTGGGTTTTGACTTGGTGTTAAATAACTGCCAAAGTGAGATTCGTCCTAAGGTGACCCTGTGCCGTTGTCGGGACGTAGAAATCCAAGAACTAAGCAGTTAAGTCCTTTATCCCATGTGCACTTTCATGTTACCGTTACTGTATTTGTGAGAACGACACGAGGGCGTTAAAGTGAAAGTATCACCATTGTTGCTTCTTCTTCTTCTTCTTGATCGCTTTTATATAACGCTATTCTCTGCTCTCGATCACACTCGCTGCGCGCATGTAGCATGTGATTCTGGATGAGTGACTGTATCCTATCCATGTTTGTCTTACGTCCAGAGCCTGATGCTTCCATATGGGCAGTCCATCGATACAGGACAGATGTCCAGCTGCTCCAGGCTGAATACAACGGAGCTGTTGGCACCCACGGGTACGCGAAAGACACTGCGCCGCTCTCCGAGGGTTGACAGTGACCCGCCATCAAACATGAGGCTTTGAATGTATCCTGCAAACAGATGTAGCGCACGAATGAGGGTTGACGATGAATCGCAGAGACGCGCTCGCGCGCACACACGCACAGGTATACACACATGCATACACACATGCATACACACACACACACACACACACACACACACACACACACACACACACACACACACACACACACACACACACACAACCCCCCGCAGAGAGAGGCCTAGCCTCTTTGATTATAAGGGAAAAAAGTGCGACCCGTACCTTGTGTCGCTGATGTGTAGTGAACTTCAAATCCGTCTTCTGTATGCGACTGGTAGGTCGTGAAACTGAAGTTTGCACGGAAAGGTCGGGATAGGCAAGACCTCCTGTTGTCCCCCCCTATGACGTACTTCGTCCGGTCAATGCACTGCAGTCGGCATTGTCGCGGGAAGCATGGGGCAGGAGTTCCCTGGAAATAGCGCACTCTGCGCTCAATGGAAACAGTCACAGATCCGGTGTGGAACAGGGTAACCTTTCCAGGTGCGATCCCGTAAGTATGCTCGTGTCGGAGAAAGTAGCCAACGTAGGACGAATCATGGGGAAGTACACCGCATAGGAGTCCTACGCATTCCAGCTGCACCTTGACTATCGTGGATTTAGGCACGGACAGAGCGAAACTACAAACAAAGTCGAACGTTTCCGTGGTGTTGGCACTGTGCAGGGACACAGAGCCGCTGCGGTTGACAAATTCCATAGGTCCATCCATGAACAAACAGTCCTTTGCTGTTAGTTCCACATGTTCAGAGAGGTGGTGTTCGGGGCGTGTTTCTTTGGCGTCGAGAAAATAAGGAACCGTGGCGTTAATGACGTGATTTGAGCCATTGCTGACGTCAACAGTGTGCGTCACAAGAAGGCTCTGGCCCATGTTGG
>JABMCL010000196.1:455000-477500 GCA_018857735.1 Alviniconcha marisindica
CAGTAACAAAGACCTAAGTCGCCTACGGTAACTCTCACCTGGCATGATAGTAAATACGAGGAACATAAACTCCATCAGAGGTGCATCCACCAGGTGAGAGTTACCTTAAGCGACTTAGGTCTTTGCAATTGTTGTGCTTGTGCGACGTCTTTCGAGCACCAATTAACTCCCTTCTGTGTTGATTGTGCACGGGAGCTCCGGGCCTCGTTCTGTTTCAAATTGTGATGCAATACAGAAACGGTGCCACAATTAACACACAACACACACTTCAGCCCTACACTATTAAGACGCACGGCTGTCCCCATGCAATCCATTCACTGCCAATACCGACACAGACATACAGCTGTCTTTGTGCCCTAACAGAGGTGCAGCCATGGCAGGCGATGCAGTTTCGGCAAAGTGCTGCAACACACACTATGGCCGCACACTGTTAAGACACGCCCCCGTCACCATGCAAAATCGTCTTTGCTGCTTCCCCCCCACCCCCACCCCCACCCCCATTAATCGGTATTCCAAAGCTCCCCCCCTCTCCCCCTCTCTCTCTCCCTCTCTCTCCCCCCTCTCTCTCCTCCCTGCCCCCCTTTTTCTCTGTAGTCTTCTGTGCCATTTGAATTTTACGTCATACAATATTTATTACATCACACCTATTACACGTCATTGTCATGCCAACATTCTGCCAAACACTGGACACGACAAAAACAGATAAGCGGTTTAGCTCTCCATCTCATTTTTCATCGTTTTTCACCGTTTAACTGTTGTTTAAGTGTCGTTTTGTAGCTTGATAAAGGAGATTACCCCGAAACTTCGCATATTGTGTTATGTCTTAATAAATAGCGTTCTTTTAAACCGTTTATGTGTTTGGATCTTCTTTCAGGTTTTTTTCTTCGCGTTTTTGCTGTCAGTGTCGACACCAGTTTCCTCCCTTCCTTCCTTCCTCCTCAACGAAACGAGAAGCAGGTATACTAAAATTAATGTCCCCTTGGAACACTTTTGCGGCAGCGAAGATCCGGTGCGAAAATATAAAGGGGGCGACAGTTTACAGCGGCGAAAGTGACAGCGGCGAAAATGCGGGGGACGAAAGTACATGATGCCTGAAACGGGGGACAAAACAACAGGAGATTTGAATCACCCTCGGTAGCCTTTCAACACCGTGACGTTTTAATCAAACGCTATTAGAGCTACTTCCTTTTGCGTGTTGAACGCTATATGATTCTCTTTTGCCTGTTGAACACTGTATGACTTCCTTTAGCTTGTTGAACGCTATATGACTTCCTTTTGCTTGTTGAACGCTATATGACTTCCTTTTGCATGTTGAACGCTATATGACTCCTTTTGCTCGTTGAACACTATAATTATGACTCCCTTTTGCTTGTTGAACGCTGTATGACTTCCTTTTGCTTGTTGAACGCTATATGACTTCCTTTTGCCTGTTGAACGCTGTATGACTTCCTTTTGCTTGTTGAACGCTATATGACTTCCTTTTGCTTGCTGAACGCTATATGACTTCCTTTTGCATGTTGAACGCTATATGACTCCTTTTGCTCGTTGAACACTATAATTATGACTCCCTTTTGCTTGTTGAACGCTGTATGACTTCCTTTTGCTTGCATGTTGAACGCTATACGACTTCCTTTTACTGGTTGAACGCTATATGACTTCCTTTCGCCTGTTGAACGCTGTATGACTTCCTTTGGCTTGTTGAACGCTATAATTATGGCTTCCTTGTGCTTGTTGAACGCTATATTACTTCCTTTTGCTTGCTGGACGCTGTATAAATTCCTTTTGCTTGTTGAACGCTATCTGACTTCCTTTTGCTTGTTGAAAGCTATCTGACTTCCTTTAGCTTATTGAACGCTGTATGACTTCCTTTTGCTTGTTGAACGTTATATGACATCCTTTTGCACGTTGAACGCTATATGACTTTCTTTTGCATGTTGAACGCTATATGACTCCCTTTTGCATGATGAACGCTATCTGACTCCCTTTTGCATGTTGAACGCTGTATGATTTCCTTTTGCTTGTTGAACGCTATATGACTTCCTTTTGCTTGTTGAACGCTATATGACTTTCTTTTGATTGTTGAACGCTATATGACTTCCTTTTGCTTGTTGAACTCTATAATTATGACTTCATTTTGCTTGTTGAACGCTATAATTATGACTTCCTTTCGCTTGTTGAACGCTGTATGACTTCCTTTCGCTTGTTGAACGCTGTATGACTTTCTTTTGCTTGTTGAACGCTATATGACTTTCTTTTGCTTGCTGAAGGCTATATGACTTCCTTTTGCATGTTGAACGCTATATGACTTCATTTTGCATGTTGAACGCGATATGACGTCCTTCTGTTTGTTGATGATGAGTTAGCTCATGGACATGTAGCGGTTTGCATCAACGTATTAGCCAGCCGTTGTATCACTGAACAGTCTTGCCATGGCGACGGACCTTGCAGTAGTACAAGCGTTGCTTTCTGCGTCAACGGAAACAGTGTCTTGGACTGGAGATGGCAAGAATTTATATTTAGAATCTGATTTAATGCCACCAGCGGCTGTTTCGTTATTGAGAACATGTTTTATTTTAAGTGCGTGCGCGCGCGCGCGCGCGCGCGCGCGCGTGTGTGTGTGTGTGTGTGTGTGTGTGTGTGTGTGTGTGTGTGTGTGTGTGTGTGTGTGTGTGTGTGTGTTGTTTTTTAATCCGGGAGAGGAGTGGTGGGGGAAAGGTGTCCAACCTTCAGTGTACGTTTCATGCTTGTGCGCCAGTGCGTGTAGCTGCGAATGGTAATACAAGTAGTGTACCATTTGTGCGCCCTCGAATCTGTGTGTGTGTGTGTGTGTGTGTGTGTGTGTGTGTGTGTGTGTGTGTGTGTGTGTGTGTGTGTGTGTGTGTGTGTGTGTGTGTGTGTGTGTGTTGAGGGAGAGAGAGAGAGAGAGAGAGAGAGAGAGAGAGAGAGAGAGAGAGAGAGAGAGAGAGAGAGAGAGAGAGAGAAGGGGTAAATGCTTTAATGGTTGTCTGCATATGTGTGTGTGTGTGTGTGTGTGTGTGTGTGTGTGTGTGTGTGTGTGTGTGTGTGTGTGTGTGTGTGTGTGTGTGTGTGTGTGTGTGTGTGTGTGTGTGTATGAACACTCCACTAATGTCTTTCACGAAATCCCCTTTCTTGCACACGCCGGATCAGTTACATTCTGAGGTCCCAAGCGCCGAGTGGCGTAAACCGATTCCGACCGATGGAATTATGCGAGACGCCCTTTCGCCTGGGAATCTGACTCACAGTTTCTGTTCAGCCAGTGCGTCACCTCTCACTCTCTCCTGCTGTAATCCGCTTATATTAAAGGCCCACGCCCTCCTCCGCACTACTGTGTGTGTGTGTGTGTGTGTGTGGTGTGTGTGTGTGTGTGTGTGTGGTGTGTGTGTGTGTGTGGTGTGGTGTGTGTGTGTGTGTGTGTGTGTGTGTGTGTGTGTGTGTGTGTGTGTGTGATGTAGGTAGTGTGTGTGTGTGTGTGTGAGAGAGAGAGAGAGAGAGAGGAGAGAGAGAGAGAGAGAGAGAAGAGAGAGAGAGAGAGAGAGAGAGAGAGAGAGAGAGAGAGAGAGAGAGAGAGAGAGGAAGAGAGAGAGGAGGTGTGTTGTGTGGTGTTGTGTGTGTGTGTGTGTGTGTGTGTGTGTGTGTGTGCGTGCGTGAGTGCGTTTGCTCCACCTTTCTATTTTTATTTTTTCCTCGTTTTCGTTTTGGTTACTGTTTTTGCTTCTTCTAATTCTTAAATAAAAAAAAAAAATCCTTTCTCTGGTTTCTTGTCGTTTTAGTTTTTTCTCGTTTGTTTTGGAAATGCGTGCGATTTTGTTGCTTTCCTTGTTTCTTTTTGTACGTATTTGCCTTTTTTATTGCCGTGTCTAACCATTGTGAAATTTGTCAGATGTTCTTTCATTGATCTTTCCACTGCGGTTTCTGAAATACATTTCTTGACTTGACCGTGGCTAACACTCTGGTGTAGTCATTATATGCGGATTAATAAGGAGCCACACCTACTTGAATAACTCCCAGCAGCGGGATGCTGCCGGCACGCGCAGCAAGCACGTACATGTTGATTTTTAGGATCTCGAATCCGCTTTGCCGTTATTTGATCGTTAAATATTCGCTCGGTACGCCTTTCCTCAGTAATTAACATCCGATGCGCTGCTTTAGTCGACAAGGCAGTATCATATTAGCAACCATTCGGAGACAGAAATGAAACGATTCTCCCTTTTAGAGAAAAGTCTTGGAGGATTTTGCGCCGTGGGAGAAAAGTCCCAAGACGCTACTACGTAAATGTTTTGTTCAATCAACCCTCGCATAGGCTCACAGTTAGAGTACAGGCATGCCGGCACCAGCCACGGAAATGGCAGACATTAATCAGCAGTGGGGAAATCGACAAATATAATTACTGATATCAACCTAGACTAGAAAACAAACAAGTGAGGTATCAGTGACTATACTTTGGAGATGCTGTTTCTAATCCGATGATGGCATCACCACATGCACGTTTTTGCCTTTGCGTCCAGCGGTTTTGAGCAAGCGGAGAATCTGTGACAATTTATAAACAGTTTCTGACATTATTTACACCCAGTACGTAAACATATAGATAATTGATTTTTAACGTCCAATCAACCATGACGGTTACATCAGCACGAACCAAAATGTGGAACAACAAACCATGAACTCAAAAGCGACTTCGAATAGTATCTACACACAAGGGAGTTAATTAGCGCTCGACATACGTAACACAAGTACAACAAAGACCTGAGTCGCCTACGGTAACTCTCCCCTGGCATGCGTGTAAATACAAAGTACATAAAACACCAAGTTACTTACTTACATATTAACACCTGCGGGGCTTTGGGCGCCATTTTAGACTTCATTTAAAAAAGCAGCCTTTTCAAAACGTGTTTTGTTTAACAGGTACCGCAAAACCCCTTGAACTGAACTGAAATATTGTGGTTCCAAATGCCCCTTTCTGCTCTATCTTCCAGCTTTGTCCGTTATGGTTATGACACTCAGTTTTGTATAGGCTTATGTTTCAGGGTTAGACTGATTTATTCAGTGGCGCGTGCGCTCACCTGTGTGTGTGTGTGTGTGTGTGTGTGTGTGTGTGTGTGTGTGTGTGTGTGTGTGTGTGTGTGTGTGTGTGTGTGTGTGTGTGTGTGTGTGTGTGTGTGTGTGTGTGTGTGTGTGTGTGTGTGTGTGTGTGTGTGTGTGTGTGTGTGTTTAACACCGAGAGACTTTAGCAGTATGTTTATCTCATGCAGAGCCATAACCCCTACAGTAAAATGGACGTGACTTCATCGGTGTTTCCATGGATCCGAGAGAAGTGGTCTGGGGTGGATGCGACTTCATCAATGCTTCTGTGACAACCAGGGAAGAATACTGCACTGAGCGTTATTTCATCCACGTCTCTTTGACACTGAGAACTGACCACTGGAATACATTTGATATTATCACTGTTAATTTGACAATCAGTGCAGAGTACAGAAATGGACGTGACTTTATCGGCATTTTTGTGACATCGAGAACAGAGTATAGAAATAGACCTGACTTTATCGGCATTTCTGTGACAGCCAGAACAGAGTACAGAAATGGACGTAACTCTATCGGTATTTTTGTGACATCGAGAGCAGGGTATAGAAATAGACCTGACTCTGTCGGCATTTCTGTGACATTCAGAGCAGAGTACAGAAATGGACGTAACTCTATCGGTATTTTTGTGACATCGAGAGCAGAGTATAGAAATAGAGCTGACTTTATCGGCATTTCTGTGACATCCAGAGCAGCGTACTGGAATGAAAGTGATTTTATTGGCGTTTCTGTGATATTCATAGCAAAGCACTGGACTGAACAGGACTTTATCGGCATTTGTGTGACATTCAGAGCAGAGAGCTGGAATGAACGTGGATTTATTCGCATTTCTGTGACATCAAGAGCAGAGTACTGAAGGATTTCGACGGGTGTAAGCCGGTCGGGTTTAGACATTTTTTATTGCCGTTATTATTATTATTATTGTTGTTGTTGTTGTTGTTGCTGTTTTTGTTTTTGTTATTGTTGTTATTATTATTATTTTATTGGTTGTATTTATGAAATATTAATGTATATGATGCATGTAGACCTATGCGGTGTTGCCCGTAACTGTTTAAATGTAATATTTTCATGCTTGGGATGTGAATGGGCTTAATACTAAATAGTCGCATTTGGCGCAGTTGTTTTGTTTCTGCATGGGTCTGATAGTGATAATGATCGAATGAACCCAAACCAAGAAACATTCCGTGTACTTTTACTTGGTGAGAATAAATTATTTATCTCTTATGTCTAAACCAGGGAGAGAGGAGAGACTAATCAGAGAGGGGAGACTAACCGGAGAGGAGAGGGGCGACTAACCAGAGAGGAGAGACTAACCAGAGAGGGGAGACTAACCAGAGAGGAGAGGGGAGACTAACCAAAGAGGGGAGACTAACCAGAGGGGAGATTAACCAGAGAGGGGAGACTAACCGGAGAGGAGATGGGAGACTAACCAGAAGGGAGACTAACCAGAGAGGGGAGACTAACTGGAGAGGAGAGGGGAGACTAACCAGAGAGGGGAGGAGAAGGGAGGCTAACCAGAGAAGGGAGACTAACCAGAGAGGAGAGGGGAGACTAACGGGAGAAGAGAGGGGAGACTAACTGGAGAGGAGCGTGGAGACTAACGTGAAAGGAGAGGGGATACTAACTGGAGAGGAGAGGGGAGGCTAACCGGAGAAGAGAGGGGTGACTAACTGGAGAGGAGAGGGGAGACTAACTGGAGAGGAGAGGGGAGATTAACTGGAGAGGAGAGGGGAGGCTAACCGGAGAGGAGAGGGGAGGCTAACTGGAGAGGAGAGGGGAGGCTAACTGGAGAGGACAGGGGAGACTAACCGGAGAGCAGAGGGGAGACTAACCGGAAAGGGGAGACTAACCTGAGAGGGGAGACTAACCGGAGAGGAGAGGGGAGACTAACCGGAGAGGAGAGGGGAGACTAACCGGAAAGGGGAGACTAACCTGAGAGGGGAGACTAACCGGAGAGGAGAGGGGAGACTAACCGGAGAGGAGAGGGGAGACTAACCGGAGAGGAGAGGGGAGACTAACCGGAGAAGAGAGGGGAGACTAACTGGAGAGGAGAGGGGAGGCTAACCAGAGAGGAGAGACCTACTGGCGATGGGAGACTATAATACGAGGAAACTAACCGGAAAGGGGAGACTAATCAGAGAGGGGAGACTAACATGAGAAGGAATACTAATTATTGAGGGGAGAGTCTAACCAGGTTACTGCCCCAGATAGGATTTCCACCTACAGCCTTTCGAAGCAGGCTCCGGTGTCTGAACCACTCAGCCACGCGTCTTCCTCTGCCATTACCTGAATGGATGCGACTTCTCCAGCGTTTCTATGACAACCAGAGTACACAGAATACCCGAGAATGGCAGCAGGAAGTGTCGTAATATGGATGCTGCTATTGGTGTGCATGGACATAGTCTTCTGTAGTTCCGTTACGCACTATTCTGACGTCTTCAACGTCTCCAGTGACGTCACTGAGCCCAAGCTTCCTTACACTTACGCAGGCACAAAATTCCAGGAATATCATGCGGGTGATACTTCCAAATATTCCATGGGTGAGCGCGGAAAAGGTGTTACAAGACCGACGACGAAGGCGTCTTTGACATCATGGACACTGCAGTCTGTGGTTTCCTCAGCAGTCGGTTCAGTCAACAACAGATCAGACGATTTACACCAGGGACTTGACAATGGCGAAGAAATGTCCACGGTCACCTCACAGAACTCAAATGATTTGGATGATTTTGATCTCAAACCATTCAAGCACGTGAATATGTCGGCAGATGACTGCAGTCAGAGGAATGAGTCTTTGGCGTTCTTCCACCGTCAAGGCTCTGTGTTTTTGTACAACACCCAAAACACGGTCATACCCTATGAGTGTTGGTTTGTTATCACAGTGCCCTGGTTTCTATCACTGAAGGTGCAACTGGAGGTTTCTGGACTGGAGTGCGTCGTGAGCACTCTTTATTCAAGATATGGCACTCATATTATTCAGTACGAACGCATGTACGGAATAGCTCCGGGAAAAAGAACGTTTGTGTCTGAGGGATCCGTGAACATTTCGGTGCGGCGCCAACTTACACCATCGCGACCTTTTTATTTGAACTTAACGTTTTACACTTTTGAACTGGTCGAAACATTCCGGTTTTTGCGTGTGCACTACAACCATTTCAAAAACGGTAAGTCTGGGAACATCAAAACCTGTTGCAGAGAGAAGGTCAAGCTATAATATAGCTTTATGTTTTAAATTGTAGACTTGGGTACAATCCCCATATTGACCCCCACCCCACCCCCACCCTTCCCCCAGCCTCCGCCCTGTCTACTCCAATGTTTGATTCTGAGTGACTTGCAATAACGGGAGTATTTACATGTTATGCTGAGTGCGATGCCGACCGTATCACTACATTAGTGTTGCGATTTTCTTGGACACTGTACATGTGATCTCTCTGTCTCTGTCTGTGTCTCTCTCTCTCGGCTAAGACTATTTTCTCATGTTGTCCAACATAGATACATTGATCTGACCCTGACTTTTGGGCAGACTGCTTCCAAAGCCCTGTTATTGGGTTAACCGATGCTGCCAATGCTTTGTCTACAAGCGTGTTGAATAAGACGGGTTTTGCCATTTAGGACAATCGAGTGTATGGACCCGATTTAATGTGTTTTGGTCTGACTTTTTGTGGCTTAGTCCGATTTCATTTTATTGGACCTGATCTGATTTGACTTAACTTGATCGGATTTGACTTGACATGGCCTATCTGATTTGACCTTACTTGACCGGATTTGACTTGACAGGGCCTATCTGATTTGACTTAACCTGACCGGATTTGACTGGACATGGCCCTATCTGATTTGACTTAACTTGACCGGATTTGACTTGACATGGCCTATCTGATTTGACTTAACTTGACCGGATTTGACTTGACATGGCCTATCTTATTTGACTTAACTTGACCAGATTTGACTTGACATGGCCTATCTGATGTGACTTAACCTGATCGGATTTGACTTGACATGGCCTATCTGATTTGATTTTTGACCGGATTTGACTTGTTTGATTTGACTTCATTTGACCGGATTTGACTTCATACGGCCTATCTGATTTGACTTAACCTGACCGGATTTGACTTGACATGGCCTATCTGATTTGACTTAACCTGACCCGATTTGACTTCACATATGGCCTGCTTTGACTGGAATTTGTCTTGGGTGGTTGCCAGGTTACGTCGAGAGCTCCCTGTTTGATGGCGACACGCTGTCGTCTGTCCAGATGCTTGGCACGTGGGTCTATATACCGGTACCCGTCGGCAACCACGTCATGATCAGTCTCGAAGACCTGGACATATGTTCCAAAGTGAACAACATTGAACCTTGCGGCGCACACGACGGAGTTGTCATCTGGATGTAAGGCGTAGTTCAACCAGCAGTGAATGCGAACGTCTACAAGCTTGCACCTTATGAAGCGTTGTACAAAAGCGTTGTATTGGTTTCGTGTAGCCAATTATCCAAGCAGCGTGCTTCAGCCAATTAGACCGTCGCAGATAATGTTCCGCGCGAACCGCCCGAAGATTGGCCGTCATGTTTGTCCCAGAATCCAAAACATAGCAACAGAGCACAGCCTCTGGATAGACACACGGCACTTGAAGCTGGAAAGGGGGTTGGAAGAAATGAGGTTGAATGAACCGCAAAGGCAGAAATCTTGGTATAACTAATGAGAGGTATTATTCATACCACCTTCAGGCTTATTTCAGACAGGGAACTTTAAACCTTCGGGAGCGGGGATAGCTCTGTGGAAGAGCGCCAGACTCGTGACCGAAAAGGTCTCGAGTTCGATTCCCGACTGGAACGGCAGGAGAAAGGTTTTCCCCAGGATCTACTTTCTGTGCTGACTCTTATTGTCGCACGCGAGAAAATAGCCATCCGCAACAAGACAATTAGTTTAATATTCGTCCTATTTGTCCTCCCTCCTCACCTGGTTTCGATCAGACCATTGCAACGTATTTACTGTGTTGACTGGTGGAATGCACGATAATCTGAATGTTTCCAACGATTGGTATCTCCTCCATTTGATTGCTAGCCGATGTCTCTCATCTTGCATGAACGTTCCCCATTACTTTTTAATATTTTTGAGGGGTTTGACCGAAAACCACCGGTCTTTCGTTCTGTTGCTATGCTTTACCTTGTTGGTCATGCCTAACCATCACTCTTCAGGATTTTCGCGCGGAATATTATTTGTGGCGTTCTGATTGGCTGAAACTACTCTGGTGATTGGCAGCCCCTATCCCGCTATATATTTGTGGCGTTCTGATTGGCTGAAACTACTCTGGTGAATGGCAGCCCCAATCCCGCTATATTCATTCAGATAAAACCACAAGTGCTGAATTATTCCAGTTGTGGGGAACAGTGCCTCAACAGATATAATCTTTAGAGGGCCAAGCGTCATGGACGCTGGTGACATCCGTCTAGGAGCAGGCGACTGGTTTTGCCTCTCAGTCTATTGCCCGTAGAATTATAGTGTATGCACTCAAACCTTCCAGCGTGTATCCAGCGTAGACACACTGTACAATACAGGCCTAATGACTGGTAGCTAACGATGATCGTCAGGCCTGTAATAACATCCAAACGTTATGTTTCTTTATCCGGTCTGCACAACGTAAGATCATATAATCTTATAATTATTCCAAGCAGCAGCAGCAGCAGCAGCAGCATTATTTTATGACTGTTCACTGGTAAACTGGAGAGACAGAGGGAGGGGAGAAAGACTTGGAAGCGGTTGAGGGGGGCCAGAGAAGGGTGAGAGAGAGAGAGAGAGAGAGAGAGAGAGAGAGAGAGAGAGAGAGAGAGAGAGAGAGAGAGAGAGAGAGAGAGAGAGAGAGACAGACAGACAGACAGACAGACAGACAGACAGACAAAGAGAGACACAGACAGACAGACAGGCAGAGTGTGTACGTGCGTGCGCATGTGTGTGTGTGAGTGTGTGTGTGTGTGTGTGTGTGTGTGTGTTGTGTGTGTGTGTGCGTGCGTGCGTGCGTGCGTGCGTGCGTGCGTGCGTGCGTGTTGCGCGCGAGCACGTGTATTTTTATATCAGTCTGGTAGTGATATTTTCCTTATCACCCCGACTTTACAGTTTTCATCTGCTTTGAACAGAATGACTCACTGTGATAATGTGTTCTTCTTTCCTCTGCTGTGTTACTCTTTTACATTTTGATGAAGGCCTGGCCGAGCAACGTATGTCACGCTCAGCGCTCCTACAATTTACGACATATCCAGCTTCACAGTGCAAAAAATCGATTACTTTCGTGGTTTGAAGTTCACCCGAGGATTCCGTCTCCGGTTCTCTTTTCACGACGTCACGGCGCTGCCCCAGCCACTTCCGGACGGCACGTGGAACTGTTCCGTGCCTCACTGGCCGGACTTCCGGCAGCACGTGCTGTGCAACTTCAAGACGGAGTGCGCTGGGGGCGAGGACGAGGCTCCGTGTCCCTACACCACCCAACGCTGCGGTCAGGGACGCATCTCCATCGGCGACTCCTGCTACATCTACGTCGCTCCGGACCACAAAATATCCTGGCTGGACGCCGACAAGGGTTGCAGGATGAAAGGAGCGACCTTGGCCTCGCTGACGTCAGGCGCCGAATGGAGTCGCGTCAGTCACGTGTTTCGTCGCGTGATGCACGTGAAAAGGCCGCTGTTCATTGGACTTCGGTCGTATTCCAGGCGACTTCCTGTCATGTAAGGCGAACCCCAGGTCGGCGTAAACAGAAACAGCGACTCGCAGTTTAAGCGTGTCCTTACCCATGGAACACTTACACACTCTTGCCTGTTCACTTGACAAGGCACAAAACACTAACATACACTTAATTGGCATCCATTTTACAAGACACAGCATATACTAACTCGCTCTTGTTCACTTTGATATTATGGGCACAGAACTCTCAGTTACATACTGTTGCTGTTCACTTGACAAGGGACAAAACACTTTACAAGACATAGAATACTAAGACGCTCTTGTTCACAATGATGTGGGCACAGGACACTTAGACACTCTTTTTGTTCATTTGACAAGGCATAAAACACCAGCTTACATCTGTTATGCACTTTACAAGACATAGAACACTAAGACACTCTTGTTCACATTATGGGCACTGCTAGAGCACTTTACACGCGCTTGCTGTTCATTTGACAAGACATAAAACACACACGCCTTTGTTGTTCACTTTACAAGACACGGCCCGGTATACTTACTCGTTTTTTTCATATTACAAGGTAAATCACTCTTACACACTCCTGCTGTGCACTTGACAAGGCACAAAACACTTCCATACTCTCTTTGTCAACTTTACAAGACACATAAACCTTACATACTCTTGACTTGTTGTTCACATTACAAGACACAGAAACCTTACCCTAATCATCTGATTCTTTTTACAAAACAGAACAACCACACTCGTTATTCATTTCACAGAGCACAGACGACGCACACACTCTTGTTGTTCGCTTCAGTTACAAGGCATAAACAACGCACTCACTACTGTGATTAGCTTCACACGACACAACACGCACACATTCTTGTTGTTCACTCTAAGAGGCACAGAACACGCACACATTCTTGTTGTTCACTCTAAGAGGCACAGACAACGCACACGTTCTTGTTGTTCACTTTACAGGGCACAGAGCACGCACACACCCTTGTTGTTCACTTTACAAGCACAGAAACGCACACATTCTTGTTGTTCACTCTAAGAGGCACAGAACACGTACACATTCTTGTTGTTCACTCTAAGAGGCACAGAACACGCACACACCCTTGTTGTTCACTTTACAAAGCACAGAGCACGCATACACCCTTGATGTTCACTTTACAAGGCACAGAAACGCATACACCCTTGTTGTTAACTTTACAAGGCACAGAGCACGCATACACCCTTGATGTTCACTTTACAAAGCATAGAGCACGCACACACCCTTGTTGTTCACTTTACAAGGCACAGAGCACGCACACACCCGTGTTGTTCACTTGACAAGGCACAGAACACGCACACCCCCTTGTTGGCCGGAAACCTGGTGCTTAACGTCGACAGAAACCATAAAGCTTATTAGGGACGGGCAGAATGGGGGGAAGGGGGTATGGAGGCAGGGGAAGAGAGAGATGTTTAAACTTTAATGAAACCCTGATATACCTTTCACTGATATTCATCCCCAAGGTATAGCAACACTTGGCAACACGTAGATGGAACAGTCGCTTATTTTGCACGACTTCGAGCCTCCTACTACCATGTCGGCTGCGCTTCAATGCCCAGCAAACTGATGGGGCCACTAAGCGAACATTTTTCCTGCTATACGGAGAGTGATCATGCACGCTACCTGTGTGAGACTCTCACGAGCAATCCATGGGTGGTGGACAACGCGACTGCACACGTTATCAAGTTCCCCGAACCCCCTGCAATGCCACTAGACATTCACAGCGTCAGGACCGCGTCATGCCCTGAAGGTCACATGACCCACGAGTTCCTGGCATGTGACGCACAGAGCTCGTGCTGGGCACGTGTTGACGTTTTGTGTCAAGCGAGTCGTGACGACGATTCTGCGGCTTTCTGCGGAGCTGCTCTGACGCCACTTCCGCCGTCCTTCTCGTGTAGCAACGGCCGTGGTGAGGTGCCCTACACCTTGGTCTGTGACCATCGCCCCGACTGCAGCGACAACAGTGATGAGAAGTTCTGCGTCTTCCCGCCCTGTGATGTCATGACACAGTTTGACTGTGGGAACCAACAGGTGCGGTTTGTTGGCGATCTTGGCACCAGGGTTGGTGGTGGTGGTGGTGAAGGCAGAAGTGGTGGTTGTATGTGTGCTGTTGTTGTTATTCTTCTTCTTCTTCGTTAACAAAATCTTCGCATAGTTATATTTTGTCGTCAGTGCGATATAATTGTAATGTGTAATTATCTGTGTAATTTATGTGTTCCCCCCCCCCCCTCTTTCAGATATCGTTCAACGTGTGTGTGTGTGTGTGTGTGTGTGTGTGTGTGTGTGTGTGTGTGTGTGTGTGTGTGTGTGTGTGTGTGTGAGTGCGTGCGTACGTGCGCGTACGTGCGTGCGTACGTGCGTGCATACATGCGCGCGTGCATACGTGAGTGTGCGAGCGTGCGTGTGTGCGCGGCGTGTGTGTGTGCGCGGCGTGTGTGTGTGTGTGTGTGTGTGTGTGTGTGTGTGTGTGTGTGAGGAGGAGAGAGAGAGAGAGAGAGAGAGAGAGAGAGAGAGAGAGAGAGAGAGAGAGAGGAGAGAGGGAGCATTTCCTGTAAATATGTGAAATACATTGTAACTGAAGCTGAAAACACCAGACGACCTGAATTATAATTCTACCACGCTCTGAAAAGACAGCGGTTTTGCCAAATTTCATCCACAGGATGTCCCTTGACCCCGATTTCAGTGACTGTTACTATGCAAGCACATACTTAACCATGTCATTTCCTTTTCAGTGCATTCTTTCGTCGCGAGTCTGTGATGGATACCCTCATTGCAAGGCCGGACAGGACGAACGGAACTGCCAAACGTTGAACACACTGACTGAACAGATTTCAATAGACCGTTTTCCCCCGGCTCTGGTTGACCTAGACGAAGGTGGATACCTCAGGACATACTCTGATCTTGTTCGGTCGTGGTCAAACGGTCAGGTGGAGTGTCCAGTAACCCATGTGGAGTGTCCAGGGAACAACTTCTGCATACCTGTCTATCTGAGGTGTAACGGGGTCTACGACTGTCCAGAGCACGAGGACGAGACAGGATGCGACCGTCACAGGTGTCCGGGGTTCTACAGGTGCCGCGGGTCCACGGCGTGTCTACCATCCCACTCACCTTTGTGACGGCTGGGCGCAGTGCCCGCAGCACGACGACGAGCTGCTGTGTAACCTGACGTGCCCTGACAGTTGCACGTGCTACGGGCACGCCTTTTTCTGCACGCAGCCATTCCACGCCAGCAATTACACCGAGCTCCGCTTTCTGGAGGCCCCAGCGTCTGGTGTGGTCCCTGCTGACGTCACAACAACGTCATGCTGGTGCACCTGGGTCTGGCGGAGTGCAGTCTGGCGTCACTAGAACTGCCGCGTCTGCCCAACCTGCACAGCCTGGACCTCAGAGACAACCTGCTGCAGCACCTCACTCTTCATCACATCCAGCACGTGGACAACCTGCGATCTCTGTCTCTAGCGGGAAACCCGCTCATGTCCTTTCTAGATTCGGACTCCGTGTTAATTCTCTTCGTAAATATCCGCGTTCTCGATCTGTCTCACGTGGCCATCGAGACCGTCCGCCTCCCCGAGCTCTCCGAGTTAGCCACCAAATCGTTGAACACGAGCCGCCTGTCCCTTCCGCCCAACCTTCAGACCTTGAACTTGAGTGACAGTGGCGTGCAGCGCGTGCAGGGGGCGGGGTTCCGGCCGCTGAAGATGCTGCAGACGCTGGACCTCCGTGGATGCCCCGTGTCCGAGTTTCCACCGGACCTGTTGCAGGGCCTGACGGAGCTACGTGTGATCCACACAGACAACTACAGGCTGTGCTGTCCGGCCATTCTGCCCAAGGGATTCAACGTGATCAGCTGCCATGCTCCGTCTGACGAGATATCGTCCTGTGAGTCCCTGCTGCGTTCGAAAATCCATCTAACTTTCTTGTGTCTCTTTGCCATTCTTGCCCTGATAGGAAACGCTGGCTGTCTAACAGCTCGGCAGCTTCTAAACAAGGGCAGAAAGAGAACCGGCTGTGACGTTTTCGTCACCAGTCTGTGCTGTTCTGATTTTTTAATGGGTGTCTATCTGGCAGTAATTTGCATGGCAAACCAGCTGTATCAGGGCGACTACATGTGGAAAGACACTGAGTGGAAAAGCAGCGCAGCCTGTCAGTTTGCCGGCTTCCTGTCCCTGCTGTCCAGCGAGGTGTCGGCCCTCATCATCTGCCTCATCACCGCGGACCGCTTCCTGGTGCTGCGCTTCCCCCTCAGCCAGCTGCGCTTCAGTGCTCGTTCCGCTCTGCTGGCTTGCTGCGTGGTGTGGACCGTGGGTCTGGCTCTGGCCGCCATTCCGCTGCTGCCCGTCACGGCCCACTGGCGCTTCTACAGCCAGACCGGCATCTGCGTCCCGCTGCCCATCACCCGGAACGACTTCCCCGGCCACGATTACTCCTTCGGCATTATGATCGTCACCAACTTTGTCCTCTTCCTGCTGATCGCCGCAGGGCAGGTCACCATTTTCACGTCGATCCAGGCCAACAGGCTGCACGTGAACGAGAACACGGCGAGGGCCAAGGACCTGACCATCGCTCGTCGGCTGATCACCATCGCTGTGTCCGACTTCCTGTGCTGGTTCCCCATCGGTCTGCTGGGGCTGCTGGCGGCAGGAGGTGTCTCCGTCCCCGGAGAGGTCAACGTGGCCATGGCCATCTTCGCTCTGCCCGTTAACTCAGCTGTCAACCCCATGCTTTACGCACTGAGCGTAATGCGTGAGAGAAGTAGGTGGACAAGTGAAGAACGACTCAGGAAGTTCTTGTCTCAAAAACGGGAGAGTTCTGCAGAATAAATGTTGGGAGAGTTCTGCAGAATAAATGTTGGGTCACATTACTTTGCTATGTTTCTGAATGCAAGGTTCAACTCATAAAAAGGGTATTGTGCTTTCACTTCACGCTTTAGAGCCATGTCTAATATATCACCTTGTTGTGAACAGAAGGAAAAAAGAAGAAGAAGAAAACAACAACAAAAATAACAACAACAAACAAAACAACAACAACAACAAAACATTGATTGATTGACTAGACCGATATCATTTCATTTCACATACTACTTGAAGGTCCCATTACCACAGTACTATTTCAGAAAAATGGGTATGACTTTAATCCTTGTAACATTGAAAGATTTTTTTTTGGTATAGTACTGATGTTGTAAGTTCTATTGTTAACTTGATTGTTCAGAGTCCTGTGGGTAAGCTAGTAGAACTTACTAATATATAATTTTGTTGTCTAATATATGATTTTTGTTGTTGTGGACTTTTTTTGGGTGTGTATGTCTAATATAACCTTGCTGTAAACAGACATAAAATAAAACAATGATTGTCTGATTCCTCTCATCTGTCTGCCTGTTTTTCTTGGGGTTTGTCAAAGAACACCAAATAATATGATAATTATATGGGGATACCGCAAGGTACCCAGTGTATATAAATGAGTATGTCCGTACGATGCGATACTGGCTTAAGATTAATAGAATTAAAAAAATAAAATAAAGTTTATCGTATAAAGCCTGTTTGATGTCACTGCATTTAGACGAACTCGGAAAGAGTAAAAAGGTGGCCAGAATTCGCTAAACATTGTTTAGGTTTCGTGTTGGGCATATATGGTAGAACAAGTGAGTTCTGGAAGTAAGTTTTTCTTATTCGAAGTTTTATACAATTCAGACTCATTGAGCACCGCTGGCAGGACTGGAAGAGTCGAACTAATGCAAGTGATAGATTTAGTTGTTACACACATTTTAAGACGAGTCAGGTGCAAGCAATATATCTTTCAGGTGATATAATTAAGTATATTAGGAACTGGCCTATTAAGTTTAGATTTGGTGTAAGTCCCATTGCTGTTCATTCTTTGCGATATAGCAACACATGCTTACATAGATACCACACATCCTTTTGAGTGGAGCTTCTGTCGAAAATAAATTAATACATTAATAATAATAATATTAGATAGATAGATGGATAGTTCTTATAAAGTGAAGTGCATTTCACGCTGTGTTGTTCTGCTCTAAATGATTTACGTCAGATGTCTGTACCCAATACATGTTACAGCCAGCCAAGTTCATTTAGACTTATTTTGTTACCGTCAACTAAAAAATAAGGTCATTATTGCGAATGTTGCCAAATTCTAGACTTCAATCGAAGAGAAATTTCTAGTAAATGAAGTTGACGCGACTATGATTATAACCACGTTTGTGCACGTCATTCAACCATTCACATTTTTTGTATATTTTCATTTATTTACCTCCAACTATCAGTCTAACCCTTTGTGAAGGCCACAGGCCAATCAAATAAACGTCTCTCTCTCTCTGTGTGTAAAGTTTGTAAAAACATTTTTTAAATAATTCTTTCTCCATTTTTGACTTATTCAGTAGTTTAGCCAGGACTAGTTGTTAGACATGTTTAAATGAACCTAAACTACAATCCTTGGAAAATAAAGTTTTCGAGTTCGAGTTCGAGTTCTCTCATGTCAATAAGTGATGCCTGTAATCTTATATCTACTCCTCAGTAGCTTAGCAAGGACTAGTTGTTAGACAGGTTTTTGACTGCACCTAAACTACAATCCTTGTAAAATAAAGCTTTCGAGATCTCTCTCTCTCTCTCTCTCTCTCTCTCTCTCTCTCTCTCTCTCTCTCTCTCTCTCTCTCTCTCCGTCTCTCTAGCTCTCAGTCTCTCGCCCGACCTCTTCCTCTCTCTGTCTTCCCTGTCTTCTCTTTCGCTCTGTCTCTCTCAGTGTCTCTGTCTCTGTCTGTCTCAGTGTCTCACTCTTGAGTGCTAGCATCACCACTGTTAGTTGTTTCTGGCTCATACGATCATTCACAGGGAGCATATACAGGCAAGCAACTCCCATGAAAACACTACTACCGTCACGTTCGTGTTCATATGGACACCCAAAGGTAGTACAGGTTCCCAGATTAACACCACTACAATCATTGTCTTGTTCACCGAAAAACCAAAACGGAGCATCACTTACAATGTGTAGAGTAGAATACGAATTTATTACCACATGACAAGATCACTGCACAAGCAACATTGTCAATGTGCCAGCGACAGTCACTCACATTCATGTCAGTACTTAAACAACACATGTCAGTACATAAACAGAAATGTTATACGTGAAATTATTTGCTCCCCTATGTACACCACGGCAGCCATTTTCCTGTTCACACAATGAATCAAAGCGAATAAACATCCCAGAACAATAACGTTTTCCTGTCAACACCGCTGAAGTTTCTGACTCATACGAACGTCCAAAGGGAGTAGTGCAATCATTTCCGCTAGAAGCACCACAGGACAGTCAGTTTCTGGTTCACACAGACACCCAAAGGGAGTAAGTAGTGCAACCAGTTCCCCGACAAGCACCACAGGACAGCCTGTGTTCACACAGACACCAAAACGGAGTAAGTAGCGCAACCAGTTCCCCGACAAGCACCACAGGACAGCCAGTTTCTGGTTCACGCAGACATCCAAAGGGAGTACGTAGTGCAACCAGTTCCCCTACAAGCACCACAGGACAGCCAGTTTCTGGTTCACAAAGACACCCAAAGGGAGTAAGTAGTGCAACCAGTTCCCCTACAAGCACCACAGGACAGACAGTTTCTGGTTCACACAGACACCCAAACGGAATAAGTAGTGCAACCAGTTCCCCTACAAGCACCACAGGACAGCCTGTGTTCACACAGACACCAAAACGGAGTAAGTAGCGCAACCAGTTCCCCGACAAGCACCACAGGACAGCCAGTTTCTGGTTCACACAGACGCCCAAAGGGAGTAAGCAGTGCAACCAGTTCCCTGACAAGCACCACAGGACAGCCAGTTTCTGGTTCACGCAGACACCCAAAGGGAGTAAGCAGTGCAACCAGTTCCCCTACAAGCACCACAGGACAGACAGTTTCTGGTTCACACAGACACCCAAAGCGAGAGTATCTACATAAGCAAGCAGTTCCCCTACAGGCACACTGCAGTCAATGTGCCCACATGAACACCACGGCGATCACTTTCTGGTTCATACAAGCAAATAAACGGAGTGCATAGTCAAACAGTTCCCCTACAAGTAAGTAAGTAAGTTGGTGTTTTACGCCCAGTCAACCGGTACGGTTATATCAGGGCGATACCCCTACAAGAACCACGACAGCTCACATAAATATCCAAAAGGACAGCAAGCTTTTGGCTCACATATAAACTCAAACGGACAACCTGCTTTGGGCTCAATCAAACATCCAACGGACAACCATTGCTTGGCTCATACAATCACCCAAACGGACAGCCACTTTTGACTCACCCAAACGGACAGCCACTTTTGACTCACCCAAACGGACAGCCACTTTTGGCTCACCCAAACGGACAGCCACTTTTGGCTCACCCAAACGGACAGCCACTTTTGGCGCATTCAAACGGACAGCCACTTTTGGCTCACCCAAACACCCAAACGGAGAGCCACTTTTGGCTCATCCAAACGGACAGCCACTTTTGGCTCACCCAAACACCCAAATGGACAGCCACTTTTGGCTCGTATAAAACACCCAAACGGACAGCCATGTTTTGGCTCACCCAAACACCCAAACGAGCAGTCACATTTTGGCTCACCCAAACGGAGAGCCACGTTTTGGCTCATAACAACACCTAAATGAAGAGCCACTTTTGGGTTCAACCTAACGCCCAAACGAAAAGCCAGTTCTCGGCTCACACCTAACAAACATACAGCCATTTATGGCTCACAAAACACCCAAAATGGACAGCAACTGAATAGTTCATCCAAACAGCCAAACGGGTCACGGGCTCATCAAAACACCCAAAGGAATGGCCAGATTTTGGGCCATCCCAACACTCAGACAGCCACATTAATGTTTTGCTGACACAAGCCCCCAAACACACAGCCAACATTTGACCCAACAAACACACTAACGGGGTCACCCGAACAACCATACTTACAGCAAGCAGCGGGGTCATCCAAAGACCCAAAGGAACAGCCAAAACACCAAAACGGACAGTTAACTTTGGAGTCGCCCAGACGGACAGCCAGGTTTGGGGTCACCCAAAGGGACAGCCAGCTTCTGGGTCACTTAAAGGGACAGCCAGCTTTGGGGTCACCCAAGGGAACAGCCAGCTTTGGGGTCTCCCCAAAAGACAGTCAGCTTCGGGTACCCAAAGGGACAGCCAGCTTTGGGTACCCGAAGGGACAGCCAGCTTCGGGGTCACCCAAAAAGACAGCCAGCTTTGGGGGTCACCCAAAAGAACAGCCAGCTTAGCTTTGGGGGTCATCCAAAGGAACAGCCAGGTTCTGGGTCACAAACACATCAAAATTGAGCATCCGCTCACGTACTAACACCACGGCAGTCTCTCTCTCTCTCTCTGGTTCACACAAACACCCAGAGGAAGAACCCCACAACTACGACCTCTGCCACCAGCACACCCACGTCACACGAACGAGCGGGCATCAGACTCGAAGTCCAACCCAAAAGGCGAGCCAGCAATATCCACAGCACACACACCGCGACATTCACAACGAAGCACATCGCCGCAACGAAGACAACGGCGCTCTCCTTTCGGGGTTCGAACCAGTTCAGTAGCTCCCCTCTGGCCACCCGCACAGATCCCCGGGGCAGGTAGACGATGGGCCGCTGGTCCAGCAGCAGTTTGGACAGGATGATGCCCAGGCCGGACTGGTCAAAGCGGTGGCAGCTGCCGTACCGGCGGGGCGGGGAGGAGTCGCAGTGGAAGTTGGAGAAAAAGTCCTTGACACACATGCACCTCTGGTCGAAGGCGCACGACAGCCACGGCTCCACCAGCGCCTCCCGTGTGAACCTGGTTGTAAGAAACACGATGGGGCATCAGTCGTCCGTCGTGTTCGTCATTGCCATTTATCATCTTCATCATCATCGTGTCGTCGTTGTTGCATTCTGTCGATGGACCATCATTCTCAGCGTCCTCCCCATCGTCGTCGTCATCGTCGTCATGTTTAAAACAAAAAAATTAACAGATTTTTTTTCCTAATGAGGAGTTCATTTAAGTGACACTGAATGGACTACACACACACACACACACACACACACACACACACACACACACACACACACACACACACACACACTCACACACACACACGAGCGCCGACAGACAGACAGACAGACACACACACACACACACACACACACACACGCACGCACGCACGCACTCACGCACTCACACACACACACACACATGCACACACACACACACACACACACACACACACACACACACACACACACACACACACGCACGCAAAGACCCCAATACATAATTCCTCTTTCACACCAAGCCTACCGTGTCACAGCGAGAGTGTTGATAAATAATTAACTCCAAAACCTACAAACCTGTCATTATAAAACAGCTCAAACCCGCTGAGAAGCTCAGCGAACGGCGAATACTGGCACGGCTGGTCACCGTGGAATTCAAACGTGGACTGGACAGTCCGCACAGCTATGGACCCGGTGTCATTGATGCACTGGACACCACGTTGCCTGCTGCGTTGGAACACGTTCTCCAGCGAGGCTGAGTCCTCCCAGCGAATGCAGGCATCCATCCAGAGCAAGTACTCCGCCTTGTGTAGCAGCGACTGTGGAAGGAACAGGAACAGTGTTTCCGTAAACCCTCCCTAATGATTATGAGTTTTTGCTGCTTA